>LGRX02033236.1:0-106189 GCA_001247695.2 Cymbomonas tetramitiformis
CTCAATTGCTGGTCTTGTACATGCTTTACTACATTATATATATATTTCTCTTTTGCTCGAATCCTCATTTGCCAAAGGCAGGCACTGCAATACATTTCATTAAAATGATTTTGTAAAGTGTTTAAAATGCATTTTGTGCTTTTACATGCTTTCTAAATTCATGCTTTTGATGAGATGTCCAGACTGTCTGTGCACGTCACCAAAAGGAAAGAGTCCTCTGGGTCGGGAGCGGTGGGAAGAGCAAAAGGAACAGAGCTGAACAGGCGTGTCGCTTCGTGGCTACTTGTACATCCTGTTTGTGTCACGGAGCTACATGTGTCATTCGGCTCTACTGCAGCAGGAGTCACGGATTCTGAAAGTCTGAAACCACAAAAATTCTGTTGCACTCCAATTTGAACATTTCTCTTTTGCTCGAATCCTCATTTGCCATGAAACCAAAGATGAAACTGTGAGGCACACAAAAGAAATCTGATCTCTGTCACTGTGACCATGTTAACCAAGCGAAGTAGTAGTCCATGTCTGCGTCCCTCAGAGCTGTCGGGTCGATGTAGTGTTGCACTGCCGAAGAGAACTGTGACCAGCCTCCCAGGAAGCACACTTTCTCCATTGTAACACCTACAGCTCGAGCACACGTCGTGGCGCCCTTCCGGGTGCTGTGTGCAGAA
Source organism: Cymbomonas tetramitiformis (assembly GCA_001247695.2). Lineage (NCBI taxonomy): Eukaryota > Viridiplantae > Chlorophyta > Pyramimonadophyceae > Pyramimonadales > Pyramimonadaceae > Cymbomonas > Cymbomonas tetramitiformis. The sequence continues at coordinate 666 of LGRX02033236.1, forward strand.
AAGTGACCTCCTTCAGGAGGTCTGCAGTCCAGCTCGCTGAGAGCTAGACCAATCCAGTCATTTGCCACGGAAGCCTTGAAGTTCTTCGGGTCCTCGGGTAGCAGCCAGTAGCCGTCAGGTTGAGTCTTCGCAGAAATGCTCCAAGCTGTGTCACGGTAGAACTCCCAGTGCTCGATCAGCTCCTTCAACAGAGCCACCCCCTTCCAGGGGATCGTAAGGCGTCGCTTCACTCGAAGGTGTCGCCGTCCTTTCTCTTTCAGTAGCACCACTGAGAACTCATCGTCGCCACAATGGACGTGCTGCCGTGACAACGAGGTCCCCGTGTCCGGTCTGCCGAAGGTCACGAAGGCCACCACCACGTAGGTAAAGGCTCGCAGTAGCTGCAGCTCCTCAGGCGATCTCGGATTTAACTTCAGCGCTGCCTCGTGCACCCGTCGTACGTGTGCTGCTGGCAGCCACGTCCGCTGGGTCTCGATGTTCTCCTCCTGCACCGCCAGCTCCGCCTGGATGGTCGCCATCCCCTTCACAGCTCGGGTCACAGAGCGCCCCTTCGCTGGTCCAGGGAAACCAAGGTCCTCGTGGTAGTTGTTGATGGCGGACAGGTACGGCTGTAATGATGCCGACTGGATGTTCCCGTCCTCCAACAGAGAGGCGATGTACAGCAACACAGTCGCCTCCGACGCTGGCAGCCACGGCCGTTGGTGCAGCTCACAAAATAAAATGAATCGCCGCGCCTTCGGTCCGTAGTTGTCCTTCGTCGTGTCCAGCAGTGCCTTTTCCTGCATCGACACCGCCAGTTCGGTGAGCCGGGAAGGTCCCAACTCACCCCTCCACCGCTCACAAATTGAGCGCGTGAGGAAATTTTGTACAGCACCACCGCGCTTGTACTCTTCGTAGTTGCCTCCGCTGCTCCGCTCGATGTTCTTGCCGTCCGCGTCCGTTGTCTCGTCCGTGCTGTTGATGATTTTGAAGTTCTCTTCGGACAAGTCCAGCGTCTCCTCGTCGCCATCGTCGTACAGCACGTGCGCCTTTCCGTCCTCGTTGAACTCCTTCACCACACCCGGGTAGAAGCGGTCATCGTCCTCCCAGAACACCTCGATTCTTGTACCCACGGTCACCTTGCTTGCTGTCGTACTCGTAGCCGAGCTTCTTCGTACTTCAGCAGCGTAGTAACTCACGGGCGCGCCTCGATGAAGAACATCACAGCGTCCCATTTCGAGGGCCCGAGCAGCTCGGACCCTCCCAGCCTGCTCGGAGTGAACAGGTCCCTGCGCCGTGGCATGATCACCACCTCGGTGGCCAGGGCTTCCAGCTCTGTGAACCAGGACTGTCCCGGCCAGTACGGAGCCACCACCGTAGCAGCGGCCCCCTCCTCCCGCAGCTTGTGCGCCACCTCGTCCAGCAGCGCCCACGGGGGGTTCACCCAATTGTTCTCCCCCCGCCAGTCGTACGTCAGAGAGTCCACACCTTCGCACTTCGGGTCCTTCCACGCAGCGTAGTACCGAGGAAGCTGCGCGGAGATCTCGGAAGCGAACCGGTCGACTGTGTAGGGCCCCCACTGCTTGTTGGCCCACACGAACCAGTCCCGATTCAGCCTCCAGTCGTCCAAATCCTCGCAATGCGAAAGGTTGTCGGCCCACACGTTGGCCTCGCTGCGGATGTACTGGGCCTGCAACTCGATGTCGTGCAGATCCAGTAGCAGCCAGAGTCTCCTCATCCTCCTCATCAGGTCCGGGTTCCTGGAGGTGAAGTGTGACAGCATCGCCACCACCGCCTGGTTGTCGCAGTAGAGCCGTACGACCTTGCCCTCCAGCTCCTGCAGAAACGCGCCTGTACGGTCTTGTACACGGCCTCCAGCTCTAGGTGCGTAATGTGCCAGCAGCGCATCTCGTCTGGCCAGAAACCTCGCGCGGGGAACTTCAGGTTCAGCACTCCTCCCCACGCCGTCATCGAAGAGTCCGTGTGCACCTTCGCTCTCGTCGGGGATCTCCAGATTTTGCGTCCGTTCCACCTGCTCATCACAGGCAGCCTGGACCACCATTCTAAGTCCCCCCGAGCTGAACGTGAGATTTTTACCTTCGCTCCCCAGCTGCGTTTCTCCGCCAGCACGAAGTAGAGCTCCCGTAGGTAGAGCCGCGCCGCTGGTACTGCCAAGTACACGGATTGGCAGAGTCCCGTGAAGGACGCCAGTCTCCTGGCAGGAATCCACCTCCGATTTCTCGCTGCGTCGCACAGGATCTCCTTCGCCTTGACGTGGATTTTGTGCACCCGTCGTTCTGTCACACGGAATTGTCCCAGCTTCAGGTCCACCTCCAGCCCGAGGTGCTCCACCACCTGCGTAGGCTCCCAGTGGCCCTTCTTCTCGTTCCGCCGTAGGCCAAGTCGATGAAGCACCAGTTGAACTTTTTCTCGACGCAGAAAGCCTTCTCGCTGAGAGTCGACCAGCACCAGAAAATCGTCCATGTACGGTAGTACTCGCATTCCGCTGTGACGGTTCGCGTCCCCGCCAGCACCACCGGTCCTGCGACGGACTGACCATCGCTGCCGTACTGCGGAACCGTCCCGCAGTCTCTTGATTTCTCTGCGATCCTCCGCCGCCTGAGGCGAACGCAGAGCCTCCACCATCACGCGTACGAACTTGCAGAAAACTCTCGGAGAGTCGCTCCATCCGAACGGCATCGCTGAACATTGAAGCAGGTCCCCTTGCAGGTCGTACTGCATGAACTTCTGGAAGTCCGGGTGGATCCCCAGCGCGTGAAAACCGTCCTGGAGGTCGAAGCTGAAGCACCAGTCGCCCGGTTTCGCCAGTCTTCTTAGTTTCTTCAGCGTCTCCATCTTCACACGATTTTTTACACACCACTGGTTCAGCCATCGGAAGTCCACCACCAGTCTCCACTTGTTCGTACCCGGTTTTGGCACTAAAAAAGCGCGAGAAACGTGAGATCTTCTCGTCGCTCTCGTCCAGGCCCCGTTCTCCAGCAGCCTCTCCTTCTCCGCGTCCAGCCACACCTGTTGCTGCCGCGTCGCATCCCTCAGTGACACCCCGTGGTCGAACGGAGGCGGAGGCCCGCGCTTCCACCTCAACTTCACCCCGTGAGTAATCCATTGCATCACCTCGGAACTGGCGCCCGCCGCGCGCCATGCTCCCCTCCGCTGTCTCACCCGCTGCTGCAAGGTGAGTTTCCCCCGTCCAGCGCCCGGAGAGGGCTGTTGCGCTGGAGGGGGTGGCGGCACGCACATCACGCATCGGCCGCGGGCTTTCCGCCCCGGCCCTTGTTGCCGCCTTTGTCGGTAGGCTGCTTCGTACCGTCCTTCTCCTTGTTCTTACGCTCCTTCCAGCGGTCACGGTCCCGTGGATCTTTCACAACCCGCGTTTCCGCGCTCGCCGCGTTCTTGGACGCAAGGTTCAGCATCGCTCTGCCGCGGTTCTTGTCGAAGTCGTTCAGCCATTGCTGCAACACCTCGTCCGCCACCACGCCGTCCGCTGCCTGGTAGACCCTGTCCTCCACGAACTGCAGCTTTGCGCGTAGAGCGTCTTGTCCTCCACGCTGCGAAGAACCAGGCTCCTGCTCCAGCTGCCCGCGCAGTTCCAGCATCGTCCAACGGTTGCAAAGTAAAGCGTACACGCCGTGGACCGAGTTGGTAACCTCGTGGAAGTGTTTCTGCCAGTCTCTCAGTGACAATCCTGAGTCTTCATTCTCGTCCAACGTCTGGTTGCACGCGATCACCACGTCGTGCAAGTAGGACAGCGCTGGAGCCAGCACCATGCACTCGTACTTCATGGAAGAGTTGGACTTCTTGGAGAGCGCGTCGTACGTCTTGTTGCCGTGCAGGTCGTACAACTGCGGCATCCGCGTTGCCAGTGTCGCCGGTCGCGTTGGGAACGGGTTGACGGAGGCTGCTGGCACGTAGTCCAGCTTCTTCCTTCTCTCCAGAAGTTGCTCGGCGGACTTGGCTGCGGATTCCGGGTCAGAAGTCCCAGGCTTCGCCGCAACCTTCGCCTCCAGCTCAACGTTGATTTGTGCTTGACGTTGAAGCTCGGCACGCAGCAGTCGATGATCTTCTGCCTGCTGCCTCTGCATCTCGAGCAGCTCCCCTTGCTGCTTTTGCATTGTCAGAATTTGTTGTAACAGCACGTCCTGAGTGGACGGTGCTGCCGGGGAAGGGGAAGCCTGCCCGATGTCCGGCTTCCCCGGGAGGGGTGGGAATTCCTCTGCAGACTTGCCCTTCGAAGAACCAGCCATTCTCTCTCCCTCAGAGGAGTAACAGTGAAGTCAATCGTACTGTCGTAGTCGCTGTGAAGCCGTCGTTTGAAGTCGTAACGCCGTCCCCGCGACTTCTCTGTCAGATCTCCTGTCGTCGTTCGATCGCCGTCGTACAACCAAGTGGTCTAGTCACTACCTACTCTACTGTTTTACCGGTGAAACAGGTGAAGAAAATTACAAAATCGGATTTGCAGTGTGCCTCACAGAGTACCGTAGGTACCCGTGAAGTTCCTGTTTGCAAGAGCAAAAGGAACAGAGCTGAACAGGCGTGTCGCTTGGTGGCTACTTGTACATCCTGTTTGTGTCACGGAGCTACATGTGTCATTCGGCTCTACTGCAGCAGGAGTCACGGATTCTGAAAGCCTGAAACCACAAAAATTCTGTTGCACTCCAATTTGAACATAATTGATTTTATCAACTACTTCATCTTCTACAACAATGATTGAGTGCTGCACGCAGAGATTGAGGTGTGCTTAGTTGTTGCGCCTCTTGAGATTGTTAGGAGTATGATATATCCTACATCTGATTGGAATACATATAGTTTTCTTCCCTCCATTGTGGGGATACCGTCCTGCTGAAGTTTTCCAGGGCCTGCTGTTTGAGTGAGTGCCTCTGTTTTACACATCACGATCCCTTATACACACGGTGTGGCAGAGTGTATACAAAGTATATAATATAGTGGACACTATATTATATATAGATGAACATGCACTCCTGAAGTCAGTGCTTTGCAGAAGCGGCAGCATCAACACATGTGGGGATGTTCTTGTACACATAATGTGGTGGTGTTTTTAGAGTGATATAATAATAACTGAGGGCTTGAGTGTCAATGCTTTTAAAGTTTGACTCGCGTCTAAATATCCTTCCCTGAGTGTATTATTTGGACTACAGTATCAGCCACAGAACACATTACCTACAACATCACACTGAAATGGTTGCTCTTTGCTCGTGCGTCACTGACTGCAATAAGTTATTGCACACCTCATTCATGACAAATTGATTTTTGAGATGACAACGAGGAGTAGGAGGGATGATGCGCTAGCACATATAACGGGTACCTGTACATCAAAGGAGGTCTGCGTGTTCATCATTATCTCTTCAGTGGACCCCTTGAAAGCAACTTCGGTTTCGCAAAACATTGCTGTTAGTGCCTGGAGGTCTTGATGGGCTCGTCTCACATCCAAAAGTGGGATCAATTTATTGTAGATACGTTCCATAATTTCGATCTGAAGCCGTGGAGGCAGTCTGCCTTTGCAGAGGATGCCACATTTGCTGAAGCCAATGCCATCCACAAACTCGCTGATGTCAGGTAAGACGCGACTCTGTCCCACTGTGCCAATCAGATGCATGACCCATATGTCCAGGCCGCGTAAAGAAAGTTGTATTATGACTTCGTCAACAACAGATTCACGGTTCGACACATCATCACTGCTTGTTTTTGATAACCCAATGCCATCTGTCTTGGAGCTGCATTGTATGATAACGGCAATCAAATGTTTGCAGTGTTCCTGCAGTATCAATATCCGTTTGCACAGAGACCGGAAGCGCCTTTTTTGTGTCGCGAGGTGTATTTTTTTTGTCGTGTCGCAAACAGATCCGATTATACTCAACATTATACACCGACGGTTCGCAGCTTTTTCAAAAAAAAGCTGCAAGGTCCTGCGTTTCCCTTATAGGAGCGAAACAGGTTTTCCTGGAAAAAGTGACATCGACGCACACGATACTACCAGAACTGTCCACCTTTGGGGCCCTTTTTTACGGAAACAGTGTGATTTCCCTGTCAGATCGGGAGTAACCGCCCATATATAATTATATTGCAGTCCACACCGGTCACCTTAAGATGGCAAGCAGGAGAGTTATACAAATCGGTGGAGCATTGCCGCCAATCAGAGACGCATAGAATATTCCTGGGCGTAGTATCGAATTATGGATATTCATGCAGAAGTTATCAGCGCGACAGATTTCAGATGGCGTATAAAAGATATTTCCGACTGATCGCCAATCAGAGGAGCCATGAGATTAGATAAACTCCATGAATATGGGTCACACGCGAAATACCATAAGCTGACTGTGCACGTACAAGGAGCACGTTTTTTTTGTATAATTATAGAAGGCGCACGTGCTACAGATTTCAGGGTGTTTTACATGAGATGTTTTGGACTGATCGCCCATAACCGCCAATAAGAAGTGCGAGCGCCTGAGATAGGCACCATGAATATGGGACGACAAGGGAAAGGGATCACACGACAAAAACGAGATGGTTTTGCAGACGATGGATAAGCCAATCAGCGACGCGATCAGTTTCGATTTATATATTGGTAAATTAAAAAACTGCACCACAAAAAGCCCTTAAGTGTGGCTCCCTCGCGACAAATGCGATGCGACTGGTTCCAGACTTTCGCAACATGCTGACATGGCATGGGTTTGCGACACGACAAAAAAAATTCACCTGGCAGACATGCTGACATGGCATGGGATTTGCGACGAAGATTACAGTGTCACAGTTGAATGCCATACAGTACCCGAAACCATACTGTACCGTCCCCTACTGCTACTGTCCCATTTTACACCTGTCGAGAACAGGTGTAAAATGGGACAGAAGGGGAACAATGGAATCCCACTCGACTGTGTGACTACATGACATGGCAACGCATGTCATGTCATGGCGAAATCGGTTCACCGGTGAGACCCACGCGGGCCGCGGCTGGCTGATTTCACATATGAGATATCTCGATGTTGACTCTCACATTCATTCTTGACCCTTTCGTTTAGCGGCGCACCTCACAATGTTTTTTGCTGTGCCCTGCTTTGTACTGCTGCATGTATTTTTTCCCTTCATACTAACTAATTTCCGGTATATCCTAACATCCTTGCAGAGTTGTGTTTCATTGTTCTACAGGTCGCGTTCGTTTTTGCTATATGTGTGACGCCCCCAGCAACATTCGGGTATTGCTGGCGGCATTCTTGTAGGCCGGCTGACGGGCTGTGCCGCTGCCCGTCGTTTTGATGTTGTCGCAAGCATTCACTGACTGATATTTTGCAGGAATTTACTTTTGGTTTTCGAGCTTCTGTTTTGTATTCGTTCTGTTTCTCCTGTGGTGAGTCTATTTTTCGAGGGCGATGTCTGCACAGTTTGTGCAGCGTGGGTTCGAGCCCCACCTCTCTCACTGACTTTTCCCTCCGTAATTTTGCAGGATACTTTTCACGTTTTCCTGTTTCGCCGCACTCCTGCACGTTTGTTTCGCATTCCTGAACGCCTGTTTCGCATTCCTGAACGCCTGTTTCGCATGTGTGCTGTTGGTCGTTGCGTGTACGTTTGGTTTTGTTATTCATTTTATTTCTGACCTGTTTGCGATTACCGTGTGCAGGTATTTCAAATATCTCATGCTCGTTGGCGAGACGCATGTTACGGTGTGGAAATTGTGAAGAGTGTTGAATTATTTTGCTTATTGGCTTCCGATGCGTATTTGCCTGCGTGTTTTTGTGATGATTGCAATATTTTTTCACTTCGTTCTGACGTGTTCGCATTCGCTGTGTGCAGGTAATTCAGGTTCACCTTTATCGCTGGCGAATTGCATGTTGCTGTATCCAGCAACCTGCTTAGCCTTTAGATTTTAGAACTTAGAAGTCAATCTTTTATAGGATTTGTTTTGTTTGTACCTGACTTAATAACAGTATGCACTGCACATTTATTGTTAAGATGTATAAGCATAGTTATGTAATTAAAGTAGAGTAGAAAATAGTGCATGCTGTGCTAACGTGAGCACATTTCCCTGCCAATTGTTAGTTAATTTGCATATGCTAGCTTGTCAAATTGTTTCTTTTCTTCCGTAAACTGTGATATGGTATACTCCATAATCTTTTGTATAAGTTTTGTGGATTCGGTTCAAAAATATAGTCTTCTTTGTGTCGCTGCGACAATAATCAGCCCCGCACTCACTGTTTGTCGCACTGCGACAATAATGAGTCCCGTACTCAGTTTTGTCGCCCCAGAATATAATTGATATGTCGCATGGTGCGACAAAAATAAAAGATCATGCGACACAAGTGAAGTGCTACCACAGAGACCATGAGTCAGCCAAGAAAGAACAGCCGCATTTGATAATGGCATAGCAAGTCTTTTAGGCCTCGTCGCGTCGGGATAAGTGTCGTGTTTGTCTCGGCTGGGTGATTCTGGATGCCTCTGGTATATGGCGTCATGTCAATACATTTGTATGTGATGTGATGGTCTTTTTGGAGTGATATAATAGCAAATCTTTTAGGTGCATACATAATCAGTGATGTTTGCAAAAGCTACAAAAATAAACATTTGAAGCAAAGCTTGTTTGTTGTTCTCTGATCGAAAGAATAAGGATGTTCAATAGTACACCTTTAGCATGTATGCATTTTCTCACAACATGATTTGCCACGCATTGCATGGTATGAAAAACATAGCTGTGTGCTATTGTTGCCTGGAGCGTTTCCCCCGCCCCCACAGTACAACAATAGTTGCAATAGGAGGAGGACGGGGGGAGGTTGTAGGGCAGATCGTTTCGATATGCTATTTTCCGATCCTGAGATCCAACTCTCGGCCACCATTGGGAGGGACCTGTTCATAGTGTCACACTGTATGGCATCTACTGCTAACATGGACATGATTGATCGTTGGCAGCGCTGATGGAGCATTTCAAACTGCCAGCGCGCAGTCCGTCAACGTGCTTAAACCAAGTTGCAGTGATATCCATTCAGCTTTCTCACTTCAAGCCCTCAAGTACTATACACACATTTTCACACATTTCTTTCACGCAACATGCTTTCCTGGTAAGTATAGTTACTGCTATCACATTTGGTGGTGTGACTCAAACTCATGGATAACACCTCATTTAATTCACTCTGACTTACCACCACGCATTGTAGATAACACCTCAAGACCTTATCACCCGTAACACAATTGTTGACCATTCATTCATCACTTCTCGATTTTTGGTGTTTAATTTTGTGAGGTGTTTACTGTGAGCACACTTTTGTATGAGAGACTCCAGTAACAACTGTGTTTTCACCGCCGGGGATAGTTAGGGTTGCCATTTTGGTGCGCGGTGTCGCGCGTTCGTTCTTTCGACTCTCTAGACAACGTAGCGAACGCGACGCATTTTTTACTGCAGCTGGTGGGACGACGATGGCGCTGGTGCTTGGGAGACCTGGGGTGTACGACTGGATCTGGTGGTATGGACTGGTGCGTCGAGGACGTCAAGAGCACGAACGCTGTCCACTTCGGCAGTCTCGGGAGCATGCCGGTGGTGAAGCACGGTGTACTCCTGAAATTACTGAAGTGTTGTTGTTCCACTGCAGGTAATTAATTTGTGGCGTTTTTACCTACTTGTGATTTTGTTGGTCTTTTATTTTTCCGCTTCACCGCCGGCAATTCTCGGCTTCCCTTGACGTGACGGCTGGCGTCAACGCGATGCGCTACGGTGAGGTGACGAAGGAATTGGAGTCCGCCAAATGAAGTAAGTATGCTACGTTTTCCTGGAATTTCTTAAGGCTCAACTGAGAATGCTATGAAGCTGGCAGTATTCAAGGAGGACGAGCCGGGATTTGTGGAAGCACGAACGATCGACAGCGCGACTGAGGTGGCAGGCACACAGGAGGATCATAGTTAGCTAGTATGGTCTGTGCCACGATTTGTGGTTGGTAGCACGTAAAAAATTACTTTTCACGAGTATGAATTGAAGTGAGCTAGAGTTACGGAGATCTCTGCTTTGTGATCAATCAGAACGTTGTTCAGATGTACAAAATTTAAACATAGCTTTGTTTGCCAGTCATCAACGCGCCACTATTGCGAGGTGGTCGACGCGGGGCTGAGTATTGAGGAGAAGGGGCTCGAAAGAGGTACCTCTCATGTTGCTGTGATTGAAGGAAGAGGCTTGAAGCACTTTTGGAGATTACAGTTGTGGGTTGGCATATTGAAGGGAGCGTGGCACGCCGGGCGAACCAGCTGAATATTTACGCACAGAGGAATTTTATGTACATACTACCTTGCGACACGGTTGGCGATGCTTGTCGATGTTTATTCTGTTTGGTGGTGCTTTGAGGCCGCGCAGGCCCTTGTTTGCCGGGGATAGTTAGGGTTGCCATTTTGGTGCGCGGTGTCGCGCGTTCGTTCTTTCGACTCTCTAGACAACGTAGCGAACGCGACGCATTTTTTACTGCAGCTGGTGGGACGACGACGGCGCTGGTGCTTGGGAGACCTGGGGTGTACGACTGGATCTGGTGGTATGGACTGGTGCGTCGAGGACGTCAAGAGCACGAGCGCTGTCCACTTCTGCAGTCTCGGGAGCATGCCGGTGGTGAAGCACGGTGTACTCCTGAAATTACTGAAGTGTTGTTGTTCCACTGCAGGTAATTAATTCGTGGCGTTTTTACCTACTTGTGATTTTGTTGGTCTTTTATTTTTTCCGCTTCACCGCCGGCAATTCTCGGCTTCCCTTGACGTGACGGCTGGCGTCAACGCGATGCGCTACGGTGAGGTGACGAAGGAATTGGAGTCCGCCAAATGAAGTAAGTATGCTACGTTTTCCTGGAATTTCTTGAGGCTCAACTGAGAATGCTATGAAGCTGGCAGTATTCAAGGAGGACGAGCCGGGATTTGTGGAAGCACGAACGATCGACAGCGCGACTGAGGTGGCAGGCACACAGGAGGATCATAGTTAGCTAGTATGATCTGTGCCACGATTTGTGGTTGGTAGCACGTAAAAAATTACTTTTCACGAGTATGAATTGAAGTGAGCTAGAGTTACGGAGATCTCTGCTTTGTGATCAATCAGAACGTTGTTCAGATGTACAAAATTTAAACATAGCTCGTGTGCAGCTCCCATTTGCTCTCTCCACAAATATTTCAGAATTATTGCCTTGGAAATAATTCAGGTTATTTAAATCAAGACTCACAGCAGAGTCGCGCCCGCGGGAGGGCGCGACAGATCGGGCACAACCTGTAGGTACAGTCTGCCCGATCAGGCCCGATCTATACCGAGGCGGTATTAGATCAGAGGTAGTTGCGGCCCGCGAATCCGCACACAAAGTAGGAGCGTTTCACGGGCCTGGCAATTCTTGCAATTCTGACCCTGAAAGTTTCGGCTTTCTCTCTCAAATTCTGTAAAAATCTGAGTTGTAATTTCGTTCAAATTCTTTCAACGTTAGGAAAAAATATTTTGAAGACCTTTTTTCCCAGCGCAGCGGTAGTAGCACTGGGAAGGTAGACTGCAGCGGTAACGCATGTCTGGTAGGTTCGTCGCGGGGCCAAGAAATAATTACGGGAAGCAGTTGGAGCGCGACAGAGGCACGCAGACGGACATCTCAGGGGTGAATATTCCTTTGGTAGACTCCCGCGACGTAAGGGACTGGACACATCCCATCTTCGTACCGTGCAGGTGTTGTTTCGACTGCAGTCACTGGGACCCGCGTTTTCCTTACACGGGTTACATTTTCCGTCGGCACGGTTACGGAGGGGAGCGCGGCAGAGCGGTTCCGAAATTTTTTTACGTCAGCGCCTGCGGATGAGCGGACCTTCTTCAGTGGACATTCCGCCGTCGACGATTGAGGAAGAGTGCACATTCTGTGAACCAGACTCAGGCTCCGTAGCTTTTTGGAGAGTCATCTTGCCAACGCAGATTCCGTTGCCGAGGAGGAGCGTGCAACGCCGACGTACTTTTGTGGACCTGTGCAAGAGGTGTGCGAGGGAGCTCGAGGAGGACTACAGGGAGGCGATTTGGATTCCAATTGGCCGAGAAGAACTCTCTCGTTTCTTCTTTACCTGTTCTCGGTGGTAATTTTCACATGTCGGCACCAGCGCCGAGGGATCCGGGATGGGCGAGCTGGGACACCCAGGAGGTACGGCAGGTGTTGGAGTCCCTGAGGGACCTGGTGGTGGGCTCGAACGTCTCGAAGTCGGATTGGGAAGCGGCGCCGTTTGACGTGCTGGCAGGATTTGCAGCCATCGCGGGGCCGCTGCAGACCGTGCCGCAAGAGGTACTAGCTGCCACCCGAGAGCTGGCAGCGCTCGGACTCTTGGAGGAGGGCGCAGGTTCGGGTCCGAACCCGGCGTTTACAGTGGCTTCAGGGTAGCTGCTGCGAGGTAACTGGACCACGGCGCGAGTGATTGCGAAGAAGAGGATGAAGGCCGTGAAAGCGTGGGGCACCACCATGCTGGCCGGGCTGGCAGCCTCGCCAGCACCGGCGGGGGGCGCGGGGGCGCTCGGGCTGGTTGTCAGCGGGGGGGCGCCAGAAGGAGCGACGGGCGGGCCATCAGGCACCGTCACGCTAACGCACGCTCAGTTGATGGACCTCCTCGACATGGCGGTGGCCAAGGCCACGGCAGCGGCTGGAGGGGCTCTCGTTGCCCCAGCAGGAGGGGCGAGCGCATCAGGCGCGGAAGGGCAGTACCACAAGGCGCTGGCGGCATCCCAGGGGAAGCGGGACGGATGGTCGGTGGACCGTCACAAGCAGGTGCGAGCCAGCGTGTTGGCGGAAGGGGCGAAGCTGCGGGACTCACTGCTGCGCTTTCGTAGCGAGCACCCGTGGAAGCGCCCAGGGACGGTATTGGAGGCGCATGCCTTCCCGGAGCTCGCGTGGGCGCGGCCGATCTTGGAGGAGGAGGGCTGCGACATCGACGAGTTGCCGGCGGGCGAGGAGGCCTCTCTCGAGGATTGGTGCGTACTCGTTCACCTGCTGCGCGTGCGGGTGACAGAGATGCAGGCTTTCGTGAAGGGCAAGGAGCCGGGGGTGGTCTTCGAGGACGTCTTGGACGACTCCTTCGCGAGGAAGAGGCAGCGCTCTCCATCGCCCCCGAAAACGGGCAAGCGCCCGCAAGTCGACCCGGGGATTCTGGCAGGCGCGGGGAGCCCCGGAGTGGCACTCACTTCCGGTCGGCGTGGAGAGCTGGCAACGGCAGCGGCTGGGCTGCGTACCGTCACCGAGGAGCAGCTGCAACAGGCGCTCATGGGCACCCTCTCCCCCGAGGCGGTCCCAAAGCCGGCAGGTGAGGGAGCCCCGCGCCCGGTGATTCCCCAACACATGGGAGGGGAACTTGCGGGACTGGACCTGCGGGTGTACCCGGGGCAGAGCCTGGACGCCCAGCAGGCTAAGCTAGTCCTTGGAGAGGACGGGAGGTCACTACAATGGGAGGCAGCGAACAAGAAGACCAGGTGCTCGACGTTGCCGGAGTGGGAGCGTGGCTTCTGCTACGTTGTGAGGAAGGTGAAGTCTGAGCGACAACATCGTCTGATGGTGTACTTCAAAGACTGGTTCCAGTACCGGGCGCTGGAGTACGGAGTGACCGCCTTGATCAAGTTCTACGAGTTCTTCATCCTGCAGATGGAGGAGGACCCCTCCGTAACCTTCGAGAGACGGTGCTACTCGGAGCTCTTCGAGGACTACTCCCGGGAGCAGCAGCTGCACCCGGTGAAAGCGAAGAGGCCTTGGGGTGACGATCGAGGCCAACGGTGGGGCAAGCAGGGCAAGGGCAACGACAAGGGCGGTAAGACGCGAAATGACCCCCCCAACCCTCCCCGCGACGGGGGCGGCAAGGGGGGCAAGGGCAAGGGTCGCGGGGGAGTGGAGCTCCCGCAGGTCCGCCGTGCTTGCGCGCTCCACAACCGCAGGGCGTGCAACTTTGATCCCTGCAGGTTCGAGCACATTTGCGGGGACTGTGGTGCTGCGGACCACGTGTCCGGGGCCGTTGCGTGCCCCGGGCACTCGTGATGCGGGCGGCAGAGCCCGGCGCAAGCTGCGGCGCCGGGCAACGCCAACAGCAGCAGGAGGGCGCCGGCGGGCGCCGGGGAGGCACCGGCACGAGGGCCGGTGGCCGAAGAGGGCCATGAGCCCGAGGATGGCGAGGAGGAGGAAGATGTGATGTCCGTGGCTAACGCGTTCGAGTTCACGCCTGCGGAGCCGGGTGACGGTGACTACATCGAGATCGAGCGCGGTGGGGGCGACACCGGTGACGTCTTGCGCGGTGGGGACTGGTGGAGGCATCTTGTGCCGACCACCTTTGTTCCAGTGTGGGATGTGACGGGGCGGGCGTTGAGAGGGGAGCCCGCACCAGGATGGACGGACACGATGAGCACCTTCGCGGTGACGCCAACTCCGGTGTCCGAGACGGACCCAGAGACATGGAGCGTGATGGACGGGGCGAGCCGGCGATTGAGGAGATCGAAGAGATGGCCGGCGATCCGCGAGCGACTTCTTCGGCGAGCCACGCAGGAGAGGATGGAGGCGACGGGCACGATGGAGCACGAGCGAGCGAGGTACGTGCAGGAGGTGCAGAGCGTGGGAGCAGCGGTGCCGCTGCTTACGGAGCGAGCACATCTCATGGCGGCGGCGTTCGAGGATTGGCATGATGTGGACTTCCTCGTGCGAGGAGCCGCGTGCGGGATCGGGTGGCCGTCGCGGCCGATGGAGGTGGACGAGCCCTTTCACGTGCCCAATTACGTGGGCGATGAGCACATGGAGGCGATGGAGCGCGAGATCGAGAAGGAGCTCTTGGAGGCGCGCATCTTCCCGGCGGACGACAGGTTGCCGTGGGGCGTTTCTGCTTTGGGAATGGTGGAGAAGCTCCGCAACGGCAAGGTGAAGTACAGACCTATGTGGGACTACTCGCGACCGTGTGACATCGGCGTCAACGAGGATCGAGCTGGAGAAGGACAAGTTCTCTTCGGTGAAGGACGCCTACGCCCTGCTCCGGCCGGGGTACTGGATGGTGAAGGTGGACTTGGACTCCGCTTACAGATCGGTGGGGGTGGCGAGCCAGTTTTGGCCCGCCCCGTGCTTCGAGTTCGGAGGGGTGCGTTACATGGACGCCCGCGCCCCGTTCGGGAACCGGGCATTGCCGGGCATCTTCATGAGGTACACGCGTGCCATCGTGGCGTGGATGCAGGCACAGGGGATCCCATGCGTGGGGTACTTAGATGACTTCTTCATGGTGGCAGCCACGCGTGAGGCCGCTGAGGAGATGATGATGCTGTTGGTCGAGCTCGTCTCATTCCTGGGATTCCGGGTGAACTCGGCCAAGTGTGAAGGTCCAAAGCAGCTCATGGAGTTCTTAGGGGTGGAATTATCCACCTCGGGGGACGTGTGCACGGCAACCATCAGCAAGGACCGAGTGGACTTCGTCGTGCGCACGGCAAGAGAGGTGCGCCAGCAGGCGAGGCGGAAGCCGGTGCGCAGGCGGCAGCTGGAGAGCCTGTGGGGGCTCCTGGCGTTCTGCAGTCAGGTGGTGTGGGGGCTGTCGTTGTACACGCGCAGGGGCTTCTCGTTGCTGGCGGCATCGGGAACGCGGGGAGCGGTGCGGGTGACACCGCTGGTGCTGGAGGATCTCGACACCATCGAGGAGGTGATCCGACGGTACAATGGCCGCAAGGTGGTGTTGTTCCGGGAGGACGTGAAGGAGGATTTCTTCGCCACGGACTCGTCGGGCACGAAGGGGATGGGCGGCCTGATGGACGAGAGGTTCTTCCTGCACTCGTGGGAGGACGTACGGAGGATGATCCAGAAGCCCTGGTTCCCCTTCAGGAAGGGCGTGCCCGAGAGCGAGCACATCAACTACCTGGAGCTGTTCGCAGTGTGGTGGGCGGTAGTGCTCTGGGGGCGGCACGTGCAGGGCCGCACGGTGGTGATCAGGATCGACAACCAGTGCGCCTTGCGCCAGGTGGCGAAGTGGTGGGGTCCGCCAGAGTACCTTCCGCTGCTTAAGCAGCTGTTCCTGACGTGCGTGCGCTACGACATCCGGCTTCGGCCGGTGTACATCACCACGAAGGACAACAAGCTGGCGGATCTGCTGTCGAGGATGCAGCTGCGGCAGTTCCACATGGAGCACCGGGCGTTCATGAGGGTGACGGTGTGGCGACAGGACCGTGATGATTGGATGCTCAGCCCGGCGGAGTTCCACTCGCTCGACATGGAGTTCGGGCCATTCACCCTGGACGCGTGCGTGGCGCCATCGAGGGCGAACGCTTTCTGCGCGGTGAGCTGGAGCCGGGAGGAGGATGCGCGGGTGCAGCGGTTCGACGGGCACCAGGCATGGGGGAACCTGCCATTCTCCATCATGTACGACATCATCGTGAACTTCCTCCGGTGCAAGAAGCGGCAGCAGATGGGCACATCGGGCACCTTCCTGGTGCCGGTCTGGGGGCAGGACCGAGGGCGGGCCCCAGACCCCACCTGGACGCTCATTTTGAGCATGCCGGAGGTGTTCAAGGTGGTGCGAGAGTGGCGGAAGGGCACACACCTGTTCACCGCGCCTGCCTTGAAGGGTGGCGGGCGCTCGGAGTGGGGGCCCACCAGGTGGAATGTGGTGGTGGTGCGAGTGGGCCCAGAGCCGGTGACGCTGCCGGGTTGGGTGTGAGGGCAGACTCGGTGGTGCAGGCACTGCTGCAGGAGCAGAAGCGCTACGAGGAGGAGGCGCTGGCGCGGAGCACCAGAGGAGCCTACAGCACAGGGGCGAGGGCATTCGTGACGTTCTGCATCGCCTTCGCGTGCTTGGGGTGCTTGGAGCCGCTCCTACCGGCCTCAGATGATGTGCTGGTGTGGTTCATCACGTTCTCATCGTGGTTCCTCGCCCCGGGCACCATCAAGAACTACTTAGCGGGGGTGCGGCAATTGCACCTACAGCGGGGCCACGCGTGGAGGCCGGTGGCGGAGCGCTTCAGGGTGGCGGCTACCCTGCAAGGCGTGCGCAGGTACTGGGACCGGCCCTCAAAGCCGGTCATGCCGCTCACCTTGCAGAATCTGTTGGACATGTCCCACCATGTGGAGTTCGGCTCGCTCTCAGAGCTAGCGCTGTGGGCGGCGATCTTGGTGGGGTTCTTCGGATTGTTCCGTAAGGACAACCTCACCATGGGTAAGGAGGACGCCTGCAACCCGCGGGCGGCTTTGGTGCGGGATGATGTGCTGTTCACCGAGGATGGCGAGGCGGTGTGGATCAAGGTGAGGTACTCTAAGACCATCCAGTGCGGGGAGCGCTTTCACTGGGTGCCCCTTCGGAGGGTGCCGGGGTCGGCACTGTGCCCAGTGTGGGCGCTGCGGGCGCTCATGGGCGCTACGGCGGACAGGGCCGGTGACTCCCCCCTCTTCGTGGTGGAGAAGGTGGTGGGGAGGATGGTGCAGGTGGTGCCCCTGACCCACGCGGGTCTGGTGGGGGGCATCAAGTGCTTGGCGAAGGCAGCGGGCCTGCGCCCGGAGGCCTACGCCGGGCACTCGCTCAGGCGGGGCGGGGCCACAGCGGCGAAGCAGCTGGAGGTGCACACCATGTACATCAAGCACCAGGGGGACTGGCGCAGCGACTGCTACGAGAGGTACTGCGAGATGCAGCCCGAGCAGAGGCTCATCCTTCCGGGAGCCATGGCAGCGGTCGCGGCAGCACTCACGTGATGTGAGCGCATGAAGGTGATGGCATCCTTCTTCGGCCCCTGCCTGGCCCCCTTGGGTGAGTGTGTTCAGTGTTGCATTGTGCCACCGGCAGTCAGGCCGCTCAAGAGAGCGAGGAGCCCGGAGGGGGCAAGGCCGCTCAAGGGAGCGAAGAGTCAGATGGCAAGGCCGCTCATGGTAGCGAGGAGTTCAGAGGCCGCTCATGGTAGCGAGAGGGACTGCCGGCACGCACATCACATCACTGAACCTGTCAGGTGAGCCGCTGCACAGGGCAGGAGGCATGGTAGAGGTTGCACGAGAGGACTGCTTGCCAAAGGGGCACTCTGCTAGCCACGGAGGCAAGGAAGGAAGCAGAGAAGCACTGTTAGCTAGGCAGAGAGCAACCGTAGCTTAGCAACTCGTGTAGCATTGTCACCTGACAGTCTCTGGGAGACACTCACTCAGCCAAAGGTCAGAATGCAAAATGAGCCTGGAAGGCAAAAGAGGAAAAGAGAAAAGGCAGAGAAATGGCAAAGAAAGGAAAGAAACAACAATTAAACTAATAGCAATTTAATGAGAAACATTGCTGAGGCCTGCCAACCTGCTTGGCATGTTTGTCTCACCCTGCTGTGAATTGCTTGAAATAATTCAGAATTATTGCCTTGGAAATAATTCAGGTTATTTAAATCAAGACTCACAGCAGAGTCGCGCCCGCGGGAGGGCGTGACAGATCGGGCACAACCTGTAGGTACAGTCTGCCCGATCAGGCCCGATCTCTACCGAGGCGGTATTAGAGTGGAGGTAGTTGCGGCCCGCGAAGCCGCACACAAAGTAGGAGCGTTTCACGGGCCTGGCAATTCTTGCAATTCTGACCCTGAAAGTTTCGGCTTTCTCTCTCAAATTCTGTAAAACCCTCCCTCCGCTCCACTCTGAGTTGTTTGCTTTGTTGTGGGATTGGGGATTGAGGGCCAGGTGACGGCTGCACGAGAGGACTGCTTGCCAAAGGGACACTCTGCTAGCCACGGAGGCAAGGAAGGAAGCAGAGAAGCACTGTTAGCTAGGAAGAGAGCAACAGTAGCTTAGCAGCTCGTGTAGCATTGTCACCTGACAGTCTCTGGGAGACACTCACTCAGCCAAAGATCAGAATGCAAAATGAGCCTTGAAGGCAAAAGAGGAAAAGAGAAAAGGCAGAGAAATGAAAAGAGAAATGGCAGAGAAAGAAAAGAAACAGCAATTAAACTAATAGCAATTTAATGAGAAACATTGCTGAGGCCTGCCAACCTGCTTGACATGTTTGTCTCACCCTGCTGTGAATTGCTTGAAATAACATACACTCTCACTGTCAAAAACACAACTTAATTGATGAACCGCTCGGCTGAGCAGTGCTCCACCTCTATTTGCTATAGCAACTACCCTGTCTTACACGTGATTGTCTCATCCTCATTGCTACTTACCGAGATCATATGTAGCACCTATTCTTCTGCAATTGCACATCTGCATACCCAATATACACAGTGGATGTGTTTGTTTGTGTGTGTGTGTGTGTATGTGCATTACCCATGCTTTGTTGAGATTATTATTTACGTGCGCAACAATCCTCTGAATGTTTTCATCGCTCTGCAACGACGCCTGAAATTCCTTTAGCTGGTGGCTGCTTGTGCCAGCAAGCAGAGCTTGAAGCAATCGGATGCTATTCACACATTCCTCTTCACGCGACACCTGGCGCTTGCCACGGGAGTCCTGTTACATCACCAACAAGCTCACATTCCCGTCATTTGTAAGTCAATAAGTTGAATTGTGTGTGGCTACGGCTGTATTTGTATTTGTAAATTTGTATTTGTCCATTTGTATTCGATGTGGTGGTATTTTTAGGGTTTCTCTTTTGCTCGAATCCTCATTTGCCAAAGGCAGGCACTGCAATACATTTCATTAAAATGATTTTGTAAAGTGTTTAAAATGCATAAAGTGCTTTTTGAATGCTGTCTAAATTCTAGTTTTGATGAGATGTCCAGACTGTCTGTGCACGTCACCAAAAGGACAGAGTCCTCTGGGTCGGGAGCGGTGGGAAGAGCAAAAGGAACAGAGCTGAACAGGCGCGTCGCTTTGTGGCTACTTGTACATCCTGTTTGTGTCACGGAGCTACATGTGTCATTTGGCTCTACTGCAGCAGGAGTCACGGAATCTGAAAGTCTGAAACCACAAAAATTCTGTTGCACTCCAATTTGAACATTTCTCTTTTGCTCGAATCCTCATTTGCCATGAAACCAAAGATGAAACTGTGAGGCACACAAACGAAATCTGATCTCTGTCACTGTGACCATGTTAACCAAGCGAAGTAGTAGTCCATGTCTGTGTCCCTCAGAGCTGTCGGGTCGATGTAGTGCTGCACTGCCGAAGAGAACTGTGATCAGTCTCCAAAGAAGCACACTTTCTCCATTGCAACACCCACAGCTCGAGCACACGTCGTGGCACCCTTCCGGGTGCTGTGTGCAGAAAAGTGACCTCCCTCCGGGAGTCTGCAGTCCAGCTCGCTGAGAGCCAGACCAATCCAGTCATTTGCCACTGAAGCCTTGAAGTTCTTCGGGTCCTCGGGTAGCAGCCAGTAGGCGTCAGGTTGAGTCTTCTCAGAACTGCTCCAAGCCGTGTCACGGTGGAACTCCCAGCGCTCGATCAGCTCCTTCAACAGAGCCACCCCTTCCAGGGGATGCACAGGCGTCTCTTCACCAGGTGATGCCGCCGTCCTTTCTCTTTTAGCAGCACCACTGAAAACTCACTGTCGCCACAATGAACGTGCTGCCGTGACAACGAAGTCCCCGTGTCCGGTCTGCCGAAGGTCACGAAGGCAACAACCACGTAGGCGAAGGCTCGTAGCAGCCGCAGCTCCTCAGGAGATCTCGGAGTCAAACTCAGGGCTGCTTCGTGCACACGTCGTACGTGTGCCGCTGGCAGCCAAGTCCGCTGGGTCTCGATGTTCTCCTCCTGCACCGCCAGCTCCGCCTGGATGGTCGCCATCCCCTTCACAGCTCGGGTCACAACACGACCCTTCGCTGGTCCAGGAAATCGCAGGTCCTCGTGGTAGTTGTTGATGGCAGACAGGTACGGCTGCAAGGAGGCCGACTTGATGTCCCCGTCCTTCAACAGAGAGGCGATGTACAGCAACACCGTCGCCTCCGATGCTGGCAGCCACGGCCGTTGGTGCTGCTCACAAAATAAAATGAAGCGCCGCACCTTCGGTCCGTAGTTGCTCATCGTCGTGTCCAGCAGTGCCTTTCTCTGCATCGTCACTGCCAGTTTCGTGAGCCGGGAAGGTCCCAACTCACCCCTCCACCGCTCACAGAGTGAGCGGGTGAGGAAGTTTTGTACAGCACCACCGCGCTTGTACTCTTCGTAGTCGCCTCCGCTGATCTGCTCGATGTTCTCGCCGTCCGCGTCCGCTGCCTCGTCCGTCAGCTCTGACACGCTGTTGATGATTTTGAAGTTCTCCTCGGACAAGTCCAGCGTCTCCTCGTCGCCGTCGTCGTACAGCACGTGCGCCTTCCCGTCCTCGTCGAACTCCTTCACCACACCCGGGTAGAAGCAGTCATCGTCCTTCCAGAACACCTCGATTTTCGAGCCCACGGTCACCTTGCTCGCTGTCGTACTCGTAGCAGAGCTCCTTCGTACTTCAGCAGCGTAGTAACTCACGGGCGCGCCTCGATGAAGAACATCACAGCGTCCCACTTTGAGGGCCCGAGCAGCTCGGACCCTCCCAGCCTGCTCGGAGTGAACAGGTCCCTGCGCCGTGGCATGATCACCACCTCGGTGGCCAGGGCCTCCAGCTCCCTGAACCAGGACTGTCCCGGCCAGTACGGAGCCACCACCGTAGCAGCGGCCCCCTCCTCCCGCAGCTTGTGCGCCACCTCGTCCAGCAGCGCCCACGGGGGGTTCACCCAATTGTTCTCCCCCCGCCAGTCGTACGTCAGGGAGTCCACACCTTCGCACTTCGGGTCCTTCCACGCAGCGTAGTACCGAGGAAGCTGCGCGGAGATCTCGGAAGCGAACCGGTCGACTGTGTAGGGGCCCCACTGCTTGTTGACCCACACGAACCAGTCTCGATTGAGTCTCCAGTCGTCCAAATCCTCGCAACGAGAAATGTTGTCGGCCCACACGTTGGCCTCGCTGCAAGTAGCCACGAAGCGACACGCCTGTTCAGCTCTTTTCCTTTTGCTCTTGCAAACAGGAACTTCACGGGTACCTACGGTACTCTGTGAGGCACACTGCAAATCTGATTTTGTAATATTTTGTTCACCTGTTTCACCTGTAAACAGTAGAGTAGGTAGTGACAAGACCACTAGGTTGTACGACGGCGATCGAACGCCGACGGGAGATCTAACAGCGAAGTCGCGGGGACGGCGTTTACGACTTCAAACGGCGGCTTCACATCGGCTACGGCAGTACGATTGACTCCACTGTGACTCCTTTGAGGGAGAGAGAATGGCTGGAAGTGCTAAGGGCAAGACTTCAGAGGATTTCCCTCCCCTCCCGGGGAAGCCAGACATCGGGCAGGCTTCCCCCTCCCCCGCAGCACTGTCCACACAGGACGTGCTGATGCAACAAATTCTGATTATGCAAAAGCAGCAAGGGGAGCTGCTTGAAATGCAGAGGCAGCAGGCTGAGGAGCATCGCCTGCTGCGTGATGAGCTTCATCAACAAGCACAGATCAACGTGGAGTTGGAGGCGAAGGTGGCAGCGAAGCCTGGGACATCGGACCCGGACACCGTGGCCAAGACCGCCGAGCAACTTCTGGAGAAAAGGAGGAAGCTGGCGTACGTGCCAGCAGCCTCAGTCAACCCGTTTCCGCCGCGGCCGGCTACGCTGACATCGAGAATGCCTCAGTTGTACGACCTGCACGGCAACAAGACGTACGACGCCCTTTCCAAGAAGTCCAATTCCTCAATGAAGTACGAGTGCCTGGTTCTGGCTCCGGCGCTGTCTTACTTGCACGACGTGGTGTGTGAATGCAACGAGACGTTGGACACGAACGAGGACTGCGAGTTGTTGGCCAACGAGTGGCAAAAACGTTTTCACGCGGTAACCAACTCGGTGCACGGTGTGTACGCAATGCTGTGCAACAGGTGGACGATGCTGGAATTGCGCAGACAGCTGGAGCAGGAGCCTGGATCTTCACAGCGGGGAGCATCTGACGCTTTACGTGCAAAACTGCAGTTCGTGGAGGACAGAGTCTACCAGGCAGCGGACGGCGTGGTGGCGGACGAGGTGTTGCAGCAGTGGCTGAACGACTTTGACAAGAACCGCGGCAAGGCAATGCTGAGCCTTACGTTGAAAAATGCAGCGAGTGCGGAAACGCGGGTCGTGAAAGATCCCCGGGACTGGGACCAGCACTGGAAGGAGAACGAGCGGCGTAAGAAGAACGCGGAGAAGGACGGTAGGCAGCCTACCGACAAAGGCGGCAAGGGCCGGAGCGGAAAGCCCGCGGTCGATGTGTGATGTGCGTGCCGCCACCCCCTCCAGCGCAACAGCCCTCTCCGGGCGCTGGTCGGGGAAAACTCACCGTGCAACAGCAGGTGAGACAGCGGAGGGGAGCATGGTGCGCGGCGGGCGCCAGTTCCGAGGTGATGCAATGGATTACTCACGGGGTGAAGTTGAGGTGGAAGCGCGGGCCTCCGCCTCCGTTCGACCACGGCGTGTCACTGAGGGATGCTACGCGGCAGCAGCAGGTGTGGCTGGACGCAGAGAAGGAAAGGCTGCTACAGAACGGTGCCTGGACGAGAGCGACGAGACGATCTCATGTTTCTTGCGTTTTTTTAGTGCCAAAACCGGGTACGAACAAGTAGAGACTGGTGGTGGACTTCCGATGGCTGAACCAGTGGTGTGTGAAGAATCGCGTGAAGATGGAGACACTGAAGAAACTACGAAGACTGGCGAAGCCAGGCGACTGGTGCTTCAGCTTCGACCTCCAGGACGGTTTTCATGCGCTGGGGATCCACCCGGACTTTTACCGCTTCATGCAGTTCGACCTGCAAGGGGACCTGCTTCAATGTTCAGCGGTGCTGTTCGGGTGGAACGACGCTCCGAGGGTGTTCTGCAAGTTCGTACGCGTGATGGTGGAAGCTCTACGTTCTCCACAGGCAGCGGAAGATCGCAGATAAATCAGGAGGCTGCGGGACGGTTCCGCAGTACAACAGCGATGGTCAGTCCGTTGCAGGGCAGGTGGTGCTGGCGAGGACGCAAACCGTAACAGCGGGATGCGAGTACTACCGTACATGGACAATTTTCTGGTGCTGGTCGACTCTCAGC
Organism: Cymbomonas tetramitiformis; assembly: GCA_001247695.2. Lineage (NCBI taxonomy): Eukaryota > Viridiplantae > Chlorophyta > Pyramimonadophyceae > Pyramimonadales > Pyramimonadaceae > Cymbomonas > Cymbomonas tetramitiformis. Next base: position 24,605 of record LGRX02033236.1, read on the forward strand.
GAGAAGGCTTGCTGCGTCGAGAAAAAGTTCAACTGGTGCTTCATCGACTAGGCCTACAGCGGAACAAGAAGAAGGGCCAATGGGAGCCTACACAGGTGGTGGAGCACCTCGGTTTGGAGGTGGACCTGAAGGTGGGACAATTCCGTGTAACAGAACGACGGGTGCACAAAATCCACACCAGGGCGAAGGAGATCCTGTGCGACGCAGCGAGAAATCGGAGGTGGATTCCTGCCAGGAGACTGGCTTCCTTCACAGGACGATTCTGCCAATCCGTGTACTTAGCAGTACCAGCGGCGCGGCTCTACCTACGGGAGCTCTACTTCGTGCTGGCAGAGAAACGTAGCTGGGAAGCAAAGGTAAAGATCTCGCGTGCAGCTCGAGGGGACTTAGAATGGTGGTCCAGGCTGCCTGTGATGAGCAGGTGAAACGAGCGCAAGATCTGGAGGTCCCCGACGAGAGCAAAGGTGCACACAGACTCCTCGATGATGGCCTGGGGAGGAGTGCTGAACCTCAAGTTCCCCGCGAGAGGTTTCTGGTCAGACGAGATGCGCAACTGGCACATCACCGACACTTGGAGCTGGAGGCCGTGTACAAGACCGTGCAGGCGTTCCTGAAGGAGCTGGAGGGCAAGGTCGTACGACTCTACTGCGACAACCAGGCGGTGGTGGCGATAATCTCTCACTTCACCTCCAGGAACCCGGACCTGATAAGGAGAATGCGGAGGCTCTGGCTGCTGCTGGATCTGCACGACATCAAGTTGCAGGCTCGTTACATCCGCAGCGAGGCCAACGTGTGGGCCGACAACCTTTCTCGCTGCGAGGATTTGGACGACTGGAGACTCAATCGAGACTGGTTTGTGTGGGCCAACAAGCAGTGGGGCCCCTTCACAGTCGACCGGTTCGCTTCCGAGATCTCCGCGCAGCTTCCTCGGTATTACGCTGCGTGGAAGGACCCGAAGTGCGAAGGAGTGGACTCTCTGACGTATGACTGGCGGGGGGAGAACAATTGGGTGAACTTCCCGTGGGCGCTGCTGGACGAGGTGGCGCACAAGCTGCGAGAGGAGGGGGCCGCTGCTACGGTGGTGGCTCCGTACTGGCCGGGACAGTCCTGGTTCAGGGAGTTGGAGGCCCTGGCAACCGAGATGGTGATCATGCCACGGCGCAGGGACTTATTCACTCCGAGCAGGCTGGGAGGGTCCGAGCTGCTCGGGCCCTCAAAATGGGACGCTGTGATGTTCTTCATCGAGGCGCGCCCGTGAGTTACTACGCTGCTGAAGTACGAATGAGCTCTGCTTCGTGTACGACAGCAGCTGAGGTGACCGTGGGCTCCAAAATCGAGGTGTTCTGGAAGGACGATGACTGCTTCTACCCGGGTGTGGTGAAGGAGTTCGACGAGGACGGGAAGGCGCACGTGCTGTACGACGACGGCGACGAGGAGGCGCTGGACCTGTCCAAGGAGAAGTTCAAAATCATTAACAGCTCGGGCATGTCGGAGCTGACGGACAAGGCAGCGGACGCGGACGGCGAGAACATCGACTGCGGAGGCGACTACGAAGAGAACAAGCGCGGTGGTGCTGTAGAAAACTTCCTCACGCACTCACTCTGTGAGCGGTGGAGGAGTGAGTTGGGACAGTCCCGGCTCACAGAACTGGCAGTGAAAATGCAGAGAAAGGCACTGCTGGACACGACGATGGGCAACTACGGACCGAAGGTGCGGCGCTTCATTTTATTTTGTGAGCAGCACCAACGGCCGTGGCTGCCAGCATCGGAGGCGACTGTGTTGCTGTACATCGCCTCTCTGTTGAAGGGCGGGGGCATCAAGTCAGATTCCTTGCAGCCGTACCTGTCAGCCATCAACAACTACCACGAGGACCTGCGATTTCCTGGACCAGCGAAGGGTCGTGTTGTGACCCGAGCTGTGAAAGGGATGGCGACCATCCAGGCGGAGCTGGCGGTGCAGGAGGAGAACGGACATCGAGACCCAGCGGACTTGGCTGCCAGCGGCACACGTACGACGTGTGCACGAAGCAGCGCTGAACTTGACTCCGAGATCTCCTGAGGAGCTGCGGCTGCTACGAGCCTTTGCCTACGTGGTTGTTGCCTTTGTGACCTTTGGCAGACCGGACACGGGGACTTCGTTGTCACGACAGCACGTTCATTGTGGCGACAGTGAGTTCTCTGTGGTGCTGCTGAAAGAGAAAGGACGGCGACATCACCTGGTGAAGAGACGCCTGTGCATCCCCTGGAGGGGAGTGGCTCTTTTGAAGGAGTTGATCGAGTACTGGGAGTTTCACCGTGACACAGCTTGGAGCAGATCTGAGATGACTCAACCTGACGCCTACTGGCTGCTACCCGAGGACCCGAAGAACTTCAAGGCTTCAGTTGCTAATGACTTGATTGGTCTGGCTCTCAGCGAGCTGGATTGCAGACCCCCGGAGGGAGGTCATTTTTCTGCACACAGTACTCGGAAGGGTGACACGACGTGTGCTCGAGCTGTAGGTGTAGCAATGGAGAAAGTGTGTTTCTTTGGAGGCTGGTCACAGTTCTCTTCGGCAGTGCAACACTACATTGACCCGGCAGCTCTGAGGGACACAGACATGAACTACTACTTCGAGTGGTTAACATGGTCACAGTGACAGAGATCAGATTTCGTTTGTGTGCCTCACAGTTTCATCTTTGGTTTCATGGCAAATGAGGATTCGAGCAAAAGAGAAATGTTCAAATTGGAGTGCAACAGAATTTTTGTGGTTTCAGACTTTCAGAATCCGTGACTCCTGCTGCAGTAGAGCCGAATGACACATGTAGCTCCGTGACACAAACAGGATGTACAAGTAGCCACGAAGCGACACGCCTGTTTAGCTCTGTTCCTTTTGCTCTTCCCACCGCTCCCGACCCAGAGGACTCTTTCCTTTTGGTGACTTGCACAGACAGTCTGGACATCTCATCAAAACTTGAATTTAGAAAGCATTTAAAAGCACAAAATGCATTTTAAACACTTTATATAGTATTCACTCTGGCTTACCACCACGCATTGTTCGATATGTGCCAAGCAACAGAGGCGTCTGATTGTCAAATCAGACCGTGATAATCACGACGCGTGTCCCGGCGCGACGGGGCAAACAAGGCTACACACGAAGCGATTCACAGCGTGAAACACACATACTGCAGGTATGAGCGAAGGTCGCTGCATACACAGACCATATTAGCATGCACCACGTGATTATCTCTACACGTATAGTAATGCATGCTGCGTTACGAACACATGCATGTAGGCAGCCGGCTCGATAACGCGTACCCTTGGAAAATATAAACGTCTCAAAGCCGACCTTGTGCGTGGTTGTCAGGAACGGACCGTTCACTGCGCGTGCGTATATGCACTATTTGCAATATTCTAGCAATAGTCGCACTGACCACTATTCTTACAAACAAGTCGTGACTTTGTGTACGATAGGTGTATTGTATCCGTGCTGTCCTGAGCTGAGCTTTGGATGCAGCTGGCTCGTTTTATACACGTTTTATACACGTTTCATTTTAAACACTTTACAAAATAATTTTAATGAAATGTATTGCAGTGCCTGCCTTTGGCAAATGAGGATTCGAGCAAAAGAGAAACATCATTATTCAATTATATTATTCACTCTGGCTTACTACAAAGCGACTGGCATGCACCAAGCAACAGAGGCATCCAATAGTAAATACAGACCGCGACTTACATGCACATGACTAATAAGGCACATACATACGCAGCGCGTTACCCAGCGCGAGCTCTTGCAACATTATTAGAACCATCGGAGTCTATTATCAAGTGTAATGTTATATTACTCTAAAAATACCATCACACAAAATATAAATGTATTGATATGACAATACATTACATATGTATGTATTGCATGTATTACATCACTCTAAAAACACCACCACATCGAATACAAATGTATTGACATGACACCATATATTAGAGGCATCCAGGATCACCCAGACCATGACAAACATGACAAACATGACGCTTATCCCGGCGCGACGGGGCCTGCGAGACTTGTGGAATGCAGCACATCATCTTGTGATTAATTAACATATGATGCACGTGCGAGATGTATCACTGCGTCGTAAAGTGCGCACCGTGCAGAAACGCAATCCTCAGCCTACGTCGCACACCATAGCGGTATAATATATGCAGGGTCGTCGTATCGCAACCTTTCTTGCACAGCGACCAACAAGGCTATATAACAATCTGAAAAGGGTATGCATATGCATTGTATGTATATATATGTATGTGTTGTATGTATGTATTGTATGTATTGCATGTATATGTATGCACCTGCATACATAGTCTGTGTATGCAGCGACCTTCGCTCATACTTACACGTATGTGTGTTTCACGCTGTGAATCGCTTCGTGTGTAGCCTTGTATGCCCCGTCGCACCGGGACACGCATCGTGATTATCACGGTCTGATTTACCAATCGGATGCCTCTGTTGCTTGGCACAAATCGCACAATGCGTGGTGGTAAGCCAGAGTGAATACTACAATTTCTTCGTAACATACTCGTCATGTTCACGGGAGACCAGGGTTCAATTCCCGTTGCGCCTTTACCCCCAAAAACAATTTAAAAAAATCCCAATGGGTGAGAATAAATCGTGTGACTAACATAATTAAGATGCACGTGTGAAATGTACTCATACATTGAAGTGCGCACCGTGCAGAAATACAGTCGCCAGCCCACGTCGCACACTGTAGTATAACAACCTGTCCTGCACCGCAACTATCTAGGCTATACAATAAAATTCCATTAATGGTATGCAATAACTTATGATCCGATCCTGAGTGGGGCTTTGGAACCCACTCGCTCGGATACACACTGATAATAATGAGATGACGCGTTTGTTTCAGGACCGTTATACGGCCTAGTATGCTGCATCCGCGTCGCCTGTTCGTGCTTCCTACATCATGGGCGCGTCGCACCCGAATATTTATTACGACGGTTATACTCTATATACTATATATTTTTGTATACTATATGTATACTATATTTTCTGTATACTATATGTATACATGTATACCGAATGAACATCGAACGGTGCGTACTCAGTATGCGCTTAGGCAACTGATTTTAATGGTAGTTTACCCGTAGGCAACTTGTAGTGTGTAGGCAGACCGTGTGACACATGACTTAACCCTTCATGATATTGCATGTGAACAATATTATTAGAATGATATACCATTATATAAATTTAACCGGTAGATATCAACATCTGACCACAATGAACATATTGGTTGGATTTGCTAAATAATATTTTTAGAGCGACAAACTACAAAAAAATTAAGACAATATATTTCCACATGACTGAGAACTGAGTGAGAGTCGGACGCATCAAGGGTAATTCTGAGATTTGGGGCATAAGAGTAGCTATGACGCGCACTTCGCGGTGAGCTTAGACCATGCAAAGCAAACTGGGTTCACATTGCAGGGAAGCTCGGCCTAGTGGGCCACCTAGAACGGCTCAGTGCTGATGGCATGCACAACAAAAATTATACTGTATATTAAATTGTCAATTACAAACTGTGCGTACATCTCACGAGGTAATAAGGGGCGATTGTTATGTTCTCTGGTACCTTGGTGTTTTCCCAAGCTGGCATATTGGTGATCCATTCATCCGACCAGTAGACCGTCGTGTGGACACATTGTGTGCTCAAATATGGATCCTCGTCTGGCATGGCAACGGCGGTGCACGCGTGATATTTCTTGCTCTGAGTGTAATTGATATCTTCCTGCCCTTCATCTGATGTATGCTCGATTATATCCACGACAGGTACCATCTGCAAAACATCAAATAGATCATGCACATGTCACTGGGCTAACTGTATAATAAGATTCCGCGATGTGGGCGCAGCGATCATACTGCATTATTGTGATGATCATAGTTGGATGAGTCGAGCGATTGGTGCACGAGGAGCAAAAGTTACACCATCAGCATCGGGCGTTTTGCATGCATTGTGCGTATTGTGCGCTCCTCGCTCCCTCGATGTGTATCTGCCTATTAGAAAAAAATTCCTAAAGGCAAGTCAAAGAGGACAAAACAAATGGAGGAATACCAAGGAGCTTCCGAGGATTGATAGTGAGGGGGCGGCAGCAGGAGTTCACCCAATAACCCCCCCCCCGCCGCCTATAGAACTTGCATTTTGCCTCTGGGGGGTTACCCTATCCCCCAGAGTTGTATTCTGCCTCTGTAGGGCCAGCCCCCCAAGGACTCGCAGTCTGAGGCTGGGGTGCGTCCGCGCGCGAAGCGGGTGGGAGTGCCCCACATATACCATCATCACGCGCGCGGGGGAGTCACGCAAGGAAATTGCAAGATGTGATTGCTCCGCACACCACGCTATCGCCTTACATGTGAGAGTCAAAATAATATCCCCAACATTTTTGTTGAACAGTGGGTTTATTCCGAGTCAAGGGTGTGCTCCCCCAACTAGGGCAGGCGTAATGCACCCCCATAGAAAGTCACATAACCTGCTGCCCCCCCCCTGCCATAAATCCTCGAAAGCTCAAGAGGAAATATATAAGATTCTCCGGGATCAGGCAGGAACAGGAAGCAGACCAAAGGGGAGAAAAAAACTATAACCGAGGAGGACATCAAAGTAACGGATCAGTGGCTCAACCGAGAAACACAACACATAGTAGGAGACAAATCAATACCAAAAATATCCAACATTTTCATGAAAGACTCAAACAAGCAGAAAGAATGGAAAACAATACTGAAGTGCAGACAGATACAGAGTTCTACAAGCACAAGACTATGATATGGCAAAGCAAACCAAAATACATACAGAAAGATGTCCGGCATGGAGCCAGCAAATGACCAGATGCAAAAGGAATGAGATAAAAGCCTGGGCATGTCCTGGGAGGGTGCAAACACACAGAAGTCCATGCGACGATACCGAAATGAGCTGATGAAATAGTGAAACTCATAAAATTATGTATGCTACAAAACATAAGAGAAGGAAGGTGTCAGATAAGGGCATAATTTATGAAGGAGGGAAAACAATAAGAGCATTACCAGACAACATACCGACCAAAGCAGAATGCAGAAGAGACAACACAGACAGGCCGAGCTCAACAGATGGCAAGAATACCATACTCAAAACAGAGCACATATCAACTAGGAGAATACACAAAAAAATAGGCACCTAAGCAAATATCGATGGGAGGCTCACTTCATTGAAGTAACACACACACAGATAATGATGAACAATGAGAAAGGGCGCTGCTGAAAGGATGGAACAAATATTAACCACTCGTGAGATTACTAATGAAAAAATGAATAATCACGAAGCTGCACGCAATAGTGATAAGGAGAACGGGAACACTATATCAACACAACCGTATCAACACAACAACAGTAGGAAAGTGCTACGTGCAGCTGAGGCTAAACAAACAGGAAACAGCCGCTCTTCTAAAAAAGCAAACCACGACACCAAATTAAGCTTCACAAATGCAATGCTTAACATACAGAAGAACTGCAAACCACGGCCCAAGGTTCCACAAGAAGACAACGCAATACATACATAACAAAGGGGAAAAGGAAAGCCAAGGGAAGGCTCAAACTCTCCACATGCCTCACAACGAAGAGAGTGTAATATTTTCCTTTTTTTTTCAATAAGCCAAAACATATATAATGGATATACATATATATCAATACAATTGTATTCGATGTGGTGGTATCTTTAGAGTGATATACTTTTTGTATACACCTTGTTGTGCAGCGATCGGATCGCAACACTAACACAAGGGCACCTACAAAAGCAGGCCCTGGGTCACTTCAGGACGGTAACATCCACCGTGGGGGGGGAAACTAATATGCGTCCAACTATATATATATATATATAGGGCAGGAAATATGTATATATATATATATATATACATATATATATATATATATATAGGGAGTATAAGAAAATATATATATAGGGCAGGAAAGTGTTCCGATAATCTCAAGACTGATGATATGCGGGCACACCTCTAATCCGTCACACACCAAAGGGCGTTGCCAATCTACAAGGCAATCCTTATCTTTTTGTATACTCTCTGCCACACCGTGTGTAAGGGATCACAATGTGTAATACATAGGCACCCGCTAAACCAGCGGGCCCTGGAAGACTTCAGGACGGTATCATCCACCGCGAAGGGAAGAAAACTATAATATTCCGATCAGATGTAGGATTGATTATGTCCCTGACAATCTCAAGATAAGTGACAAGTGGGCACACCTCAATCCTTATGTCATGCACTCGAGTCTTGTCGTAGAACAAGTAGTAGTTGATAAGTTTACTTTAAATTATATCATATATTAAAGTATGCACATTGACCAGCACTTGGGACACTGGTGGTACGCTTACGGAACGGTTTTGGAAACAATAACGTTCACCACGCCCTTCTAAGTTAAAGTATCATTCAGTCGACAATCATTGCTGACAAATTTTGGATAAGATTCGATCTTCAAAGTAATTAGATCTGCAATCATCAGTCATTAAGTCATCTAGTGACCAAGTATGACTCATCCATGGTAATGACATGTGACAAAGTCAACAGTCATCCAAACATATAAGAAATGTTCGAAGTCATATCAGTCATCAAGTCATCTAGTGACCAAGTATGACTCATCCATGGTAAATGACATGTGACAAAGTCAACAGTCATCCAAACATATAATAAATGTTTGAAGTCATATGAAATTAATGTCGCATAGTGACAAAGTATGACCAATCCATGGTGACTGTCCCATTATAAAATATAACAATGATGTATGTCGAAATATAAAAAGCCAATCCCACCCACCCAACAAAAAATATATATCTTGGTGTGGGGTAGGCATACTGAACTCTTAGAATGTGGTGCACAAAATCAATATATGACAAAAGTATTTATCATCGAGTGCAACTAAAAGTGCCCATAAAAAACTAAAGTTCCGCCCTCACGGTTCAAACATGCTCTCTATCGTATAATAGACGATGATAAGAAGGAAATGAGGATTAGTCAAGTCACAAATCAAGAGACTCATAATCATTGAAAAGACTTAACCCTTGCCTTAGCCATTCTAAAATTGCGTAATGCCCTTTTACGAGCTCGTTTATGCTCACGCTCACGTCGTTGCTGCTGAGCAAATGATAAAGTATTCAATCTATTGGCAGTATTTTGTTCCGAAGACAACCATCTCATATTGCAAACAGTGTAATGCAAAGTGGTGTCAATACGATCAATGCACCATGTCGAATTGTCCTCAGTATATCCCGGTTTGAATCCAAGAAGTACTATAAGTGCATATGTGTAAGAGAAAAACGCGAAAGGGTCATATGCATGTTCATCAAATACATCGGGAGCATGTAATCCAAGAAATGCAGGGTCAATCGAAATGTCTGCAGCATAACCATCTAAATGATGAACTCTCTGAATCATATTCACAAAATTACTTCGATAAGGATGTTCAGTATTGATGGCTAAGTGATTAGCTCTGCCCCGTCCAACACCTTTAAAAAGTAAAGCAGGACGGTTAATCCATGGTGTGACATGTGACAACAAGAATTGAAGTTCCGGTCGTTGTTTCAGCCAAGCCAAAAGTTGTGAGATTAAAGAAACATCATTATTAATATAAAATGCAGTATCTTCTGAGAAAGTGTCCACTAATCGTTGATGATCTGCAATCTCTTATTTGAAGAGGTGTGAAACGCCAACAATGCATCATTACAACGTTTATGAAGATTGATTGCAGCATTGTGGTGATCCGTAGATGCGCGCCATAGGATACGACCGTCATGAAGAGGTCGACCATCTCCGAAAACATTATTCTCAGATGGTTTACCCCAGTCCATAAGGCAATCCTTATCTTGAATATATAATATATTATGAATCAATCAAAGATGCATACTCGCTCAGCACTTGGGACGCGGAGCGTACGCTTACGAAACTCTTTGAAAATGAATTGCAAGCCACATGCCGAAGCCTTCATGAGAAAGCACCATGTGATAAATAATCGGAGGTATCAAAATCATCATGAAGAAGAGCCGTGATAAAGTCATACATCATACGGCAACCGTCATATGTCATATATTTTGAATACACCTTGTTGTCATACATAAATGTAGAACAACTTATGACGACAAAGTAAATAACATCCGTAATTAAAAATCAAATACAAAATATATACACACAGTAGCTAAAACAATAAATCAATTTTGCCCAAAACCCACCATCCAAAGGAATTCGGAGTGGGTCAAGCAATACAGCGGGAATATATATATAGATAGATAGTGGGGATATGCCTACCCCACCCCAATATATTTTGTTGGGTGGGTGGATTTGTATCTTTATATTTCGACATGTATCATTGTTCTATTTTACAATATGGCAGTCACCATGGATTGGTCATACTTGGTCACTATTGGCTACTACCCGAAGGTCCGGTCCTCCCACAAGGACCGAAGTGAATTTGGGATATATGCCGCGTTTTTTTGATATAGTTGGTATATGAGTGCTTTGGGGTCATATTTAGGTGTCCAACAATTATCTAAAAACTTGTGTTGGGTGTAATACTCGGTGTAGCAATGTGGTTTACGTTATTGAAAAGTGGGGGTGAAACCGCTCGAAATTAAATAAAAAGGCCGGTCCTCCCACAAGGACCGGAAGTTCCCAAGCCACCTACACTCACTAAGTGGCCTTCCTAGTGCCCACTGCACTTAAAAAATACTCCAGCATGACCTATTCGTGCCCTCTACAATGTACAGCATCTTCGGAATCCACAATACTGCGGTATATATCCCTCACAATGTCATGCACCCACGAAAAAACTAGATTTCATCAAAATCGGCCATCCAAAAATCTGCTCTCGCCGAATTCCAAAGCAACGTTCCGAGTAGACTACTGCACATATTGACAAGCTTAAGCATTCTAAAAATCGATAAATATGTTTACATGAAGTATGCGACGTGGCACATCATACATCTATCATATCTGAACACTATTTGGCATTCATAGTATCCGTAGTAACGAAAAAAACATTTGAAAACCTTGGATCAAAAATGTTTTTTACAGGTGTAAGGTCAATTTGAGTGCGTATATACACCCACTACGAGGTCGCCAACATGTATATTCTTGCAAGTACGATTGGATATGATGTTATGATAAAATTTTGTACTTGGGCGGCTTGTTTGACCTGGAATTCTATTGGATAAAAATATTTGAATGGCATGGCATGTTTTTGAACGTCCTCCAAAAGTTGCAACTCAAAAATGATAGGGTGCATGCTACAAATGCATTGGATATATTCATTTTATGACGATATACGGTCGATGGCGCATATGGGCACTCAGTTTAGGTCCTAAGTATACTAAAAACCGAAGGGTAGGCACTAAGACTGTCAAGATGACGGCTAAAAAAATTCCCGCAACACCGGTCCTTGTGGGAGGACCCAACGCCGTTTCGGTCCTCCCACAAGGACTGTTCGGCAGTAGCCACTATGTGACATTGATTTCATATGACTTCAAACATTTCTAATATGTTTTGATGACTGATGACTTGGTCACATGTCATTTACCATGGATGGGTCATACTTGATCACTAGATGACTTGATGACTAATGACTTCAGAACTAATTACTTTAAGACTGAATCTTATCCGAAATTCGTCAGCAATGATTGTCGACTGAATGATACTTTAACTTAGAAGGGCGTGGTGAACGTTATTATTTCCAAAACCGTTCCGTAAGCGTACCACCAGTGTCCCAAGTGCTGGTCAGTGTGCATGCTTTAATATATGATATAATATTAGATCAAGCTTATCGACTGCTTCTTGTTCTACGACAAGACTCGAGTGCATGACATAAGGATTGAGGTGTGCCCACTTTTCACTTATCTTGAGATTGTCAGAGACATAATCAATCCTGCATCTGATCGGAATATTATATAGTTTTCTTCCCTTCGCGGTGGTTGATACCGTCCTGAAGTCCAAGGGCCAGTATCGCCTAAGATTTAAGGGATCGATATTTCCCAACTTCTCAACAATTCGAATCGATTGATACTGATAGCTTACAAAGCCCAACTCGATTGATATTGATAGCAGATATGGAATCGACTGATATCAATTTTCACGAAAGTTACTATCGATTGATAGTGATAGTGAAAATTTCACCATTGATTGATAGTGATAGTGCAATTACTTAACCAATAATCAACGATAGTTCAATCATACCGATAGTGCCGATAGTGGCTTACGCAGTGAGTGCTACCCACACACGCAGGATATCAACTTCAACGAAGGATATCAACTACTCAGAACTACATGTTATTTAGTTTGACATCTCCGGTATCCTGCACCTTGACGACCGGCCGAAAGGACGATCTTTTTCCAAGTTTTCCTGAGCCTGGCGTTTCGGACTCTACACTTCCACTATTATCTTGTGGACGCTTCTGTCCCCTGCGTGGGTTCGTCGTGTGTGTAGGCATGATCGATGCCGGGCTCTGTGCTTGACGATTGTTTTATGGTCTCAAGACTGTCTAAGGTTTGTGACGGGAAGCCTCGCGTCGTCGCGTGACGGCGGCCTAGGTAATAATATTTGTAAAATGGCCTTGCTGTTGAACGATAGTGGCGACACGTGAATTCGAAATCGATACCTCGAAATCCGCCGACCAATCGACTGATGACATAGTCGTGTACGTTCAAATCGACTGATAATGATAATTCGCATATTCGAGTCGACTGATGGTGATATGTGGCAGGCAACGAATCGACTGATAGTGATATTTCGCGATAGCTAAATTCACGGGATCGACTGATAGTGATAGTAGCGATACTATCGATATGTCGCGAAGTCGGCACTATCGATACTGGCCCTTGCTGAATTCTTCCAGGGCCTGCTGTTTTAGCGGGTGCCTCTGTATTACACATTGTGATCTCTTACACACGGTGTGGCAGAGAGTATACAAAAAATATATAGTGGGAATACATATTTCCCGCTGTATTGCTTATATATATATATATATATGTTATAGTGTAGGTGCGCGGCGCACATATGTGCGCCCGATTTCAGTATAACGATTTCAGTATATTATACTAGTATAATCGGCCCGGCGCGGTTATAGTTGAAACGCACACATGTATGCGCCGCGCACCTACACTATAACATATATATATATATATATATATATATTTGTATACTCTCTGCCACACCGTGTGTAAGAGATCACAATGTGTAATACAGAGGCACCCGCTAAAACAGCAGGCCCTGGAAGACTTCAGGACGGTATCAACCACCGCGAAGGGAAGAAAACTATATAATATTCCGATCAGATGCAGGATTGATTATGTCTCTGACAATCTCAAGATAAGTGAAAAGTGGGCACACCTCAAACCTTATGTCATGCACTCGAATCTTGTCGTAGAACAAGTAGTAGTTGATAAGCTTAATCCAATATTATATCATATATTAAAGCATGCACACTGACCAGCACTTGGGACACTGGTGGTACGCTTCATTTCCACAAATGTGACCAAAAGCCAGTCTCAAAAGCATGACATATGGGCACACTTCAAAGTATCCTCAAATCACACTCACATATTATACCCATCAAAGTTAGCTGAACAACGGTAGCGGACAAAAGATGTTGCATCATGCCCTAAAGAAAGAAAGAAAGAGAGAAAGAAAGAAAGAAAGAAAGAACAAAAGAAAAAACTGAGAAAAGGGGAATATATATATAAAGTGAAAAGAAAAGGAAAGAGACAAAAGAGACAAAAAAAAGTATATATATATATATATGTTGCGGTATGAGCAGGCATCGGTACAGGCCGGCCTGCGTACCGATATCTACACTGGTACATGCTGGCCTGTTCCGAAATTGTAATGGTACAGGCCGGCCTGTACCAAAATCGGCCGGTATATACCAGCGACGCGCTCATACCGTATCATATTACACAAAATAACACAGGTGTGCCGACTTATCACATTTGTGGAAATGAACGGGTTATCATCCTACCATGTTTGTGTTTAGTTGAAGTTATATATATTTAATCCCCCCGCGGTGGTTGATACCGTCCTGGTTTTTCAGGGCCCTATTTTGGGTGCCCCTGTTTCACGTTGCGTGCCCGTAAGTGGTGTGGCAGGATGTATACAATACCGTAACGAAGATATATATATATATATATATTGCGATATGCCGCGCAGCGCACAGGATTACAACAATAAAAAATGGACACCTACTTGATTGATGAATATGTAAATATATCAACATCTCAAATACATAAATATACAACTTCACAGTGGCAGGGTGTATATAAATAAATATACAACTTCACACATACGTTCGATGGCATACCATACTCAGTACTGATATGACATGGTACATATTGATGCCCATCAGGTCAAAACTGCCACTCCAACATCCCGCTCAAACAACTGTGGGAATCAAAGCTTCCATCACGTTCATTAGAAGCTGCTGCGCTGCAGTATAACATTTTTATTGTAGTATATGATATAATAATGATGTACATCAATGTGCATGAGATGATTGATTGTGGAAGGCTGTGTGGTGTATGCCATGATATAACTTGCTTATATATAAATCAAGCCAGGCATCATCGAATATTGCGGCCCATGGCAACTGAAAAGAAGTAATTGCATGCCACTGGGGGGACACTTATTGGTGCAATATAATTGCTGGAAATGTATAACATAAACTTAAGAGCCAACAGGGCTGACAATGTCATGCCAAAGCTGAAGCTTACCATATAGATGCACCACAATCGATCTACAGTCTGAGCACTCACGTCACATATAGTGCTGTGAAGTATTGTTGAATCCTGGTCCATGGAAGAGTTATCTTGTTCAAAATGTAGCGATGGCAGTGGATTTGTCAGCCAGACAGCAAATTGCAAGACTTCCAAACGATCACTTGCGTCAAATTTGAATTGCTTCTGGGATGCCAAAAGATTTGTGGTGTGATAAAGTGGATGCACTGACTCGATCAGGGAGTCAATTATATGTGAATTCACTTGCAGTTTGTGATAGTCTTTGCGCAATTCTTGCTTTGATGAGCAGCGGTCTTCCTGATACAATGCCGAGCCGAGCGTTTTTCGTAGTATTCGACACGCTTTATAATATAAGTCACTGCATTGACTATTAGAACTGGACTGGAGCACCATGAACTCGGTTAGAACCCTGCAAATGTTTCAACCAGTTGTAACCCAATCAGAAACTGCTGTGCACATGGGTGGGTGATGTACTTATCCTCTCCAAGCAATTCCCAGTAAATCTGTATCAGATGGCAGCAGGAGTGGATGATGGGCATTTTTTTGGAACAACGAGATGCAGCACGTATCAGTTTTCTGCCGACTGACATAGAATTCAGTGCTCACTCACTCATAAAAATGACTACTGATAAGAATATCCACGGGCAAAAACTTTCTAGAACGTGTTATGTGTTTTTGTACGGGGTTTACCTACTTGAATTTGTAAATGACGCTAAATGCTAAAGATTTCCCAAATTATCATGATTTAGTGAGTACTGCACAAGCAAGGTCCAGATGGGGATTGGGTTGATGGATATATGCGTGGACAAATTTATCTGTATCGTTAGGTAGAAATGGCCGTTTATAAAAGTAAGCTTCTTCGGTAGCTTAATATTTGTGGTGCGAGTGAGTAATATAGTGTCGATGGTGACGGTATATAAACCACACGACGACGAGTATGGCGAAATCGATATATAATATACGTGACAGATATATAATCGAGGTTAGGTCGTCCTCATCTTAAATCGTTGACACCCTCCTATAACTGTTTCCACGGGACGATATTTCCGTCATCGCTGATCATTCGAGCATACTTGTGTAATATTTCACATATGCGCATGAATGATTGCACCTAGGATGAGGTGTGTCGGGGAGGTGATGTGCACGCTAAACACGCATGCACACACGCACGGATGACGGACGGACAATCGTAACAATGACCATACCCTCACAAAACAAGAAGCGGAAACACTTCTGAGTCACAAGATGGCCACAGGATACACAGCCAGCATTTGCAAACTTTACAGGAACATTATGGACAAAAACCCGGCGACTTGCGGTCACTTGCAGTCTCGCACACTCGCACGCAGACACGCGCACCCGGCGACAAGTACCCGGCGACTTCGTTTGCCCGTGCCTGCGTGCGAGTCTGCGAGACTGCAAGTGTGTGAGCTTTCCCCACTCAAACATATATATTTTTAAAGAATGCATACGTTTGACACTTTCTATAATGCTTCCACGGTAAAGACTGCAAATCAACCGCCTCATTTTTGACCCAGGGTGGGAGTATTATCCTTGTTATTACTTATGTCCTTCATTGTATAGGTTGGCCGTTTAAACATCCATCTCGTTGCTGATAGTCATGTACCATAGCCTATTGTATCCACGTGATGAACGGACCACATTCGCTTTGCTGCATCACACATCATCAGACCAAGCACAGACACGGTTCTTTCGCAGTGTACATATCGCATTTACCTTGAAAATATGCCGAGAAGGGATGCAAACTTCAAAGTGATTATACGCCAAGTGTCGGTGTCAATGCACTCGTCAACTCGATTTGCGGCATTGTGCATATGCAGCGTAGGCAGTTGCCGATACAACACGCGAGCAGCACACTTTTTGATAACATCTGACATCCCCTTTACGAATGCATGTGTTGGCGGCTCATTTGATGCTATAAGCTGGCTTTTCAGATCGGACATTAACTGATCGACATTTTTAAATGCCGGTGTGATGCTGTATTCTCGGCTATTGTCGTCTAGAGCCCGCAGTAGTGACAATAGCTCTTGTTTCAACATTCTCGTACGCGAAGCTGTCGTCGACATGATTTATACTTCCCTACAGCAGGCAGGCGTGCGGTGGGATAATCCCCACACCGTTACTTTTGGGTAGCACTTTGTCGACTAAGTGGCCGTTATCGAGAGAACGATTTGCTCAGTATTCTCAGCATGTCGCGTTTCGCACATTCGTTTAGTATAACAATGTTTTCGGGCATTTTGATGCGTCTGTCGCTGCCAGCTGTGAACGCGACCGCGCGTAAAGTTCATATTAGTCAGGCTATCCATACTGCTTTGCACGGCAATGCATGCTTATAATAGTAGTAGTCACAAGCATAATCGGGCATGAAAATGTTTGCCAAGTAGGGACATTCACTGTGCGGCAGCACTTTCAAGCGGTTGATTATTACTTTCTATGCTTGGCACCTCATGGTCATGCTGCACACGCCTGCTACAACCGCGGAAGGGTGCATGCCGACTCTTTGCAAATCAAGCAAAACGTATTCAGAATATATCTAGTTAATCAATCTAGATGTTCTTTCTTTTGGCTAATTGGTAACGTAATATCGTGCCGACCGATCTCTTTACCACTAAGTTGTTTCGTATGGATGACGCGCGTACGGATGATAAACGGATGTTCAAAGCTCGGTTGGATAGATTTCCATAATGCATGTGAATATATATGCATATATGCATATTGAGATTAATTACTTTCCACTCGTCTCTCATCCCATATATAGTTGAATCACACTCTCAACTTTAGCAGATGACAAACCTTAACGGTCAACAGAGCTGCACAACTTAAAATGGTCCGTTCATTTTTAACAGGGGTAATTTCCCGAATCTGACAGTCCATATATAAAAGCCGACATCCTAGAGATCAAAATACGATATATTCCTTCGTCGCTCCCCAGAAATCTCTTCGGACCTTCCGATGTTCACGATCTAAAAATATTGGACGGCTCAGCTTCAGTTGGGCACCCCTAACGGTCAACTATGTCATGCAGGCTGCGCGATGCTTGCTAAAATATTTACAAATGTTCATATCGAATGAAAACAATTCACCTGTAAAAAAGTATACATTACCGTGACACGTGTGCTAGAAGACCGTTACTTACGAGTCACAAACGCTGCTCGCATACATGCGCTCCCAGCCGACGCACCGAAGGTGCCACCATCCTTATAACAGCGAAGCCCGCTGTCTGGGCACTGTCTGGGCTGCGACGACTTGATGTCGACAGCCGACTTCAAGTGTGAGGGAAGGATACATAACTTTGGCCCGTGAGAGGGGGGATCTCGTAGGTTGCAAAACTCGCAAACCATACTTAAGGAGTAATTGCAATACTTAAGAAATGTGATACGAGTTGCTATCGCATCGGGGGAGGCTTAAGTATGGCTACGAGTTGAATATATTTCGTCGAAGGGAGGGGTGGGTGGGTGGGGGGATGACGCGTGATGGACAATGCGCTGACGGCCTTAGAGTTTTAGGGAAATTCCAAGAAACGATTGCAGTGTATACCACGATTATAAATTATATACACCTGTCGCCAAGTGTAGCATCCATGTATGAATCACGGGCTGTGTGACCCTGTGTTCGATGTATCGAAACTCTCGAGACCGGTCTATCTGAATAGAGAATCTCGGCTAGGCCGAATTTATTCTGTCACAGCATGCGCGAACGCTGTGTAGCGTCATCGCTTCTCTACGTCCGATGCTGCAAAATCGTTCATTACGTGATAGCGTTCGGACCCGAATGAAAACACCCAATAGTTTTACGACAGTGCCTACCTCTGCTCCTTATGATTTGGAACCGGGCCAAATTACTTACTTACTTACTTACTTACTTACTTACTTACTTACTTAATCAGCAGCAGCAAAGCGTGAATCCCAACGGGCGACACGGACAAACTTCCGATCTCACGGACGCCAGACGCTAACGATGACAGTGCCACTGCAGTCGCGTACATGTACCACGACGCCACCCACGCGTTATGGCATGGCATGTTGGGATGCAAAAAGCGAAGCACTGTCGCGCACATGATCCTACGGTCAGATGGCCTAGTGGAGATCTCTTTTTGAGATCGATCCGCCTAGTAGTCTATGCACTAGCCACTGTCGATCTAAGAAAAAAAGATCTCCACTAGGCCACCTGACTTTCGGCATTTGATCTGCATTTTTCGGCTTGTCGTGTCGCAGTCGTGTGTGTTTTGGGTGCGTCGGATGTGGCGAGCACATTCGCGATCTGCGTTTGATCATGCTCAACAGCGTGAGCATTCTGATTTCTAAACATCGCGCGTACCATGCCATAGCGTCGGGGTGGCGCGAGTAGACGCGAATGCGGCGGCGACGTGGTAATTTCATACGAGAGCTTCACTAGCGAGGCCTTCTGAATTCTGAAAATTGATCGTTCGATCACATCACCGTTCGTTATTTTATTACAAACAGTGAGCGCATGCGCGAGCATCGTTTGCTTCAGATTGTTCATCATGCGATGGTGTGGGCGATGCGTTGGCGCGTGCGATGGCGATGGCCGTGGCGTTAATGTTGGTGCAGGCGCTGGCGCTGTGTTGCTGTGGCGTCCTCGCTCGACGTCCATCGGATCGAGCTTCTGTCATCTCCGTCCGTTGGGATTCGAGCTTAGCTGCTGCTGCTGATTGAAGTAAGCAAGGTAAGGTACGGGTTTGTTTTGTACTAGGCGGATCGATCTCAAAAAGAGATCTCCACTAGGCCATCTGACCGTAGGACCATGTGCGCGACAGTGCTTCGCTTTTTGCATCCCAACAGGCCATGCCATAACGCGTGGGTGGCGTCGCGGTAAATGTACGCGACTGCAGTGGCACTGTCATCGTTAGCGTCTGGCGATCGTGAGATCGGAAGTTCGTCTGTGTCGCCCGTTGGGATTCGCGCTTTGCTGCTGCTGATTAAGTAAGGTAAAGTAAGTAAGTAAGTAAGGTAATTTGGCCCGGTTCCAAATCATAAGGAGCAGAGGTTAATTATAGAGATGCGCCCTCGCTGGATAGGGCTTCAGCAAATCACGAAATAGAATTATACAGCGTGACATAAATGGTACATGTCACGCTGTACAATATATCAAACAATATATCGCTGTCAAGTTGCATATCGCTGAAATATGCAGCTTGCATTCACGTTGACGGATTTACACGCTGATACGTGCGCGAACTCGTGAATAGAGTCTTGCGCATATTTGCCCATTGTGGCTACACCGCCATTGTTCGTTTATACAGTTTTGACGCACCACAGGTGCACATTCATATCATTCGTGTATGCTTCGAAGTCTTTTCATTTTGAAATTGCTTTGATTATATTTGCGCTTGCGACGTATCGTCCTGATTATGCTGCGCGATCCCAAGTTATATTATGATCGGTCCTCGCGTACAAGGATCTCGTCTGATTTTGATTTTGACGTTTGGAAACGTGATTTGTTCGACAATGTCATGAATGCCGATTTCGATTGTCCATGCAAACACTATTTTGATGGGCTGGCATTCACTTGCCCGCGCACACATGACCATTTGTGCACTAGTAATTTGGCCGGTTACTATCCAGATGGTGCTTTATTAGAACGGTTGAAGCTTGCTTTAGAGTGCTAACTTTAGAGGCATCGCCGATCCTTCCTTACAAGCTGCATGCGATGCGCTTGAATTAGCACTGACTCGATTCGCTCGACAACACACATTTGACGATGATGTGTTGTTTCATCATACATCAATTTGGCGACATTTGGTTTTATACACATTTTCGAATACAGCATACTTTATACTCCATCATCACGATCCTTCGGTTTTATATCGCAGATTGATGCCGCTATCTTCTGATATTGATAAGTGCTTATTGGCGGATATGTCTAAAGATTTTTCATTCGTAGCTATTGACAAAGCGACTGCCAATTTGGCGCTTGTATGCAATAATTGGAGTAGATATTGCATCGTGAAACATCTATCCGATTTTAACAAATATTTACGTGTATACGACGACTTGGATTCCATTATGATTTCATTAGCACAACGCATCACTTCCATTATCTCGCCACATCACTGGTCACCTGTTAGGGCTAGATAAGCGAGCCCTCAATATATCATATAAAATACAAGTAAACGCTGCGTTGTAGAACGGCAACACAAACGTAAGATAATAGCGGGATGAGTGCAGAACTTCTGTGTGTCGATACTGCTGAAGCACAACGCTTCCTCATCTATACCATACGTCTCCCATCGCATAGATGGTACCGCCATTGGGTTGTGAACCCGAGACGTTGGTTGAACGACCAGTATCGTCAGAACGAATAATATGTTCGCTCCATAATACTGCGTATGCGTGTTCCGCACATACTTAAAGCAAAGATGGTTCTTGTTTGTTTCTTCAAGATGTATCTTGCTTTGCCATCTTCGAGTTCGACGTACGAACTCTCGATGACAGGTGTCATTCAAGTCTTTCCTTGAATGATGACAGATGACGTGACTTATCATCTGACGACATGTACAGTCATAGTCGACCGTACTGACGACTGTCATTATAATATATGACATGACTCGACATGACATGACATGGTATGACATGTCTGACAGGTATGACACGTATGACATGTATGACATGTATGTCATCGGTCATGACCCTGACAGATCTCCCCTCTTAAAAGAGTTGTGACCTCACAACGGGCATACCTTTGTATATGTCTATGATGTCTTTGTTGTTGTTGCTTCTTGCTGGTACCAGTCTTCTTACACCGATTTGAGGCGTCCCTCATGGTGTTTTTAGGTTATTGGGGGGAACTGAGTCCACTTTAGTCCCTCACCTTACAGTTCTTAGGATGTAGCCCCCTTTGAAGTTCGTATCGTATTTCAGAGTGACGTTTCAAGGTTCAATGAATTGCGTTTCGTGATACAGATTGACGCTGGATTACTGATTGATCCACACGTATCGTGCGTCAGAGTGACGATTCAAAGTATCCGAAGTGTACGTTACGGATTATTTGCGCTAGCCGTCGTCGCTTTGCGAACGATGATCCCACGATTTAACGATTTATAATCGAACGATTCTCGGCCTGATATAGTGCACCCAACCCTTCCTCCCCTCCTTAAGCTACTTTGGAGGATCATAGGTGGCAACGGGGAGCCCGTGTTTGTTTCCGGAGTTATTTCACCGGGGGCTTGTTTTATTGCAAACAGAGTGGCCCTGCTTAACGGGATTGGACTTATAATCCTTACCCGGTCTGCTCACTCTTGATATGGTCCAGTACGCACGCTTTGACGAACATCTATCGCGATGAGTGAGAATGGATTCGCCACGTACTAATGTGAAATTTATTTAGTTATGTTTGTCAAGCACAACTTAGGATCACAACTCCGTCTACCTCAGTCGATATCTCCGGTAGCTTCGGATGACTGGCCAAAGAATCCGATGACAAACCACGGTTTTGGCAAAGGTAGCATTTAGCAGTTTTTATTTATCCACAGATATGATATCTCGCATGTGCGTATCTGTGCAAGGGTATGATTTTGTACAAGGCTCACTACACCTTTAGCAAGGAAGGATCAATTTCCTGCTTCTATGCAACATAATGATAAAACATTAGAGCAAGGTATATAGATGATCGACATGTATTAGTATATATTACAAGAAGTAAGGGCATGAGGCTTAATATAATGTTTAGCCTTCATAGGCAGCTATTATGTCTGCTGCATTGGTCAGCTCTGTGGCTTTGACCCAGGTGTCATGCTCAGGGCCGTAGCCTGCATATCGCACTAAATAGTACTTGACACCTCTAGTGATCTTATCTGAGAGTATATGTGATATCTCAAACAGTGGTTGCCCTTCTTCGGTGATCATCTGTGGCAGAGGCAAAGGTGCTTGGATCGAGTCATTGTACAGCTCTAATCTGGATATAGGCTGTACCGGATGAATACGGATATCGAGGTCTCCGAAATCTAACTCGTATGCACGTCCATGGCTAAGCACTTTGGAAATGGTGAACGGCCCAATATATGGCTGCTTAAAGTGTCTGCCTGCCTCTGTCAAACCAGTCCATTGAATAAACTCGGTCCGTAAAAGAACTTTTTGCCCAACTGCATACTGCCGAGGCATGTGAGTCTTATTGAATCTGGCTTGGCTAATTTCTGCTGCTCGGGAAATGTTGTCTACCGCGTTGGCATGAACAGCCGAGTACTGGTCAAAATGATCTCGAATAGCTCTTTGTATTGGAACAGGAGCTTCTGGCGGAATAGTGATTACCAGGTCATGAGGCGAAAGTGGTTGAGCCATAGAGTCGAGATAAAATGGTTAATAACCAGTTGATGCAGAAACTGTGTTGTTAATTGCAAACTCCACCAGAGGCAACTTGTCCTCCCACGAATTGGCTGAAGTATCATTGCAACAACACCTGAGGATGAAAAAATACCACCTAATCAGTTTATAAACCAGAGGATGGTGAAATCGAATCATGAATCAACAATTTGAAAAGTACCTGAGGATATCCTCGATGAAGGCATGGCTCCTCTCATTGGCTGCATTCGACTGTGGATGGTGTGAGGACGTCATAGACAATCTTGTACCAGTAGATTTCCACAGTGTTTGCCAGAATGTAGAGGTGAATCTGGGGTCTCGATCTGAGATGATGTTCCTCGGAAGACCATGGAGCTTGAAGATATGTTGCATATATATAGAAGCAGTATGCTGAGCTGTCCAGGTCATGCTGAAGGGAATGAGATGACAGCGATGAGAAAATTGGCACATTACCACAAATATACTGTCGTGCCCATTAGTGGTGATAGGCAGGTCAGTAATCCGGTCAAGAGATACATCTAGCCATTTTGTCTTAGGCACAGAATATCGTATATGTGCCTGACCATAAGGCTTGTGTCGCCTCGTTTTCTGGCGCTGACAAACGGGGCACTCCCGAATGTACTTGATGGCTGCCGTTGTCATTCCTGGCCAATAATACCGGCTACGCAGAAGATGAAGCATGCGATTTTTGCCTACATGACCAGAAATAGTGGCTGAGTGGCACTCATGAAGGAGAATGTGGCGAAGCTGTGTGATCTCACCGTCATCTGTGGGGACTTTAGCTGTTGGTGGAATGTACAGCTGTCTGCCATATATGGTCTTACGATAGATCAACCCCTGAATGAGCTCGAAGCTGTAGCTGCTGACTGACTGCGATGAAGTCGATGATGTCAGCTTAGCCAAAATAGTCTGTGCAAATGTATCACGATCATATTCGGATATAATGATGTCGTGTAGCTGATGAGCTGATGAAGAAGATATAAGAGCAATGAATGTAGGATCTGCAGATGGCATGACTTCGCTGATGTCCATGTGCTGAAGACAATCAGTGAGTTCAAAAAGTGCAGAGATACGAGTGAGTGCGTCTGCAACCTTATTCTTATCGCCAGAAATATGCTCTATACGGAAGTTGTACTCGGAGAGCTCATCCAACCACCTTGCCTGTTTGGGGCTCAGTGTGGATTTGGACTGGAAATAAACCAGTGGCTGATGATCTGAGCGTACAATGGTCTCAGGAGCTCCCAACAAGATGTGGCGAAAGAATCGGAAGCCCTCCACAATGGCAAATAGCTCGATATCTCAGGAATAGGCCAACGTCTCTGTGTATCGGATAGAGTGACGCTGTGATAACCACATGGCTTCATACCTTTTCCTTGATCATGGAGTATCAATTGACCAACGTGTGTGCCTGATCCATCGACCTCCATAATAGATGGCAGTTTCTGATCTGGAAGCTGTAGTACTGGAGCGTTACAGATGGCACTTTTGAGGTTATCAAATGCCTGCTGCTGCTCAGATTCCCAGACAAACTCTGCATTATCTTTAAGGAGACGATTGAGCGGCTCGGCAACTTTGGAGAACTTTGGTATGAATCTCCTGAATTGACCGACCATGCCCAAGAATGACCGAAGGGATGACTTGCCATCTTTAGCCATACGGCGTAGAGGCTGCTTTCCAACGGTAGGACCATAAGACACTGGAGGCTGAATTGCCATAACTGCTCGGATTCTGTCTTCGATGATGGACAAGCCTGCTTCAGAGATGTGATGTCCGATGAAATCTATAGATCTGACGAACAACTCCACCTTGGAAGGCCTGATGAAGAACTGGTGTTCTCTGCAACGCTGGAGAAACTGTCGGACATGACTCACGTGGCTGTCAAAATCCGGACTGTATACGATGGTATCGTCCATGAAAATGACAAGGAACCGATCGATGAAGTCGAAGAATGCCCGATTTCCTACACGTTATAAAAAATAAACTTTCGCTGTAATACGGTATGTGCTCGAAAGCTGCACGTAGTAGTGTGGTGTAATAAGTACGACCGCAGTGACGGCTCGAAAATAACAAGTCAGAACAAGTAGCTTTTGCAATAACAGTTGTGATAAAGTCGTGCTGAGATAATAATATAAAAACCAAAATACTCTGTACAAATAACGATATGAAATACCGGAGCTAATGCTGGCTACTCATAAGCTTTTCGGTTTGAGCCACAAACCTTCCTCAGTGAGCTTTGCAGGAACTAAGAAGTCAGTCTCAATGTTGGTTTTATATGGTGCGAAGAACCAAGCTGCCGTTGACCATAATGATAGGATGTACAGTCACAAGCAGTTGGGATACACTCCGATTTCCCTCTAGGCGAGCTGGCAAATAATTTCTCAAGCAGTTATGCCGTCATAGTCAGTTAACCTAGCACCATACAAAACTCAAAAGCAACTGGGTTGTCACCAAGGCAGTGAGCCGGAGAGCCTCAGTCAGATGTCTCACGTAATAAGTTCTAAAAATCTTCCACGTTTTTGTAATACAAAGTGACAAAAGTGTCTTACGTAAAAACTCCTGAAAAACTGCCACGAGTGTGTAAGACAGTCGAAATTCTCATCATAAAAGAAAGTAGAAGGAAAGTAGACCCCATACCAACTGAACCAAGTCTCAACCAGGACTCGCCAACCAGGTTCACTACCCCAGTGCACCGGCCCGTAGGCCCCTCATTTTCCACCCCACCAGTGCAGACCCAACACAGCCCCCACTTCGCTGCATCACCCACCGCCCTCCGCCGTCCCGCCAGGTGTCTGCCCCATTCCTTCCATAAATCAACACTTCATTTCTCTTCTCCATTGTCACTCACAGCCGAAGACCACACTTCTCCATTCGTCTTAGGAGACGGCGCCAGAACCCATCAGGAGAGCGGGATACCATCCTCTCGAGTGCCTCAAAGAGCCAACCCCGCGGGTAGCTTTGCCATCGAAGCTCACGGAGAACATCAATCACGGCCGCTGCCTTCAAGCCGTCATTCGAGCAGTGTCTCTCCACCCGGTACAAAGCATTCACGGTACTCGCCATTTTCTGAACTCTACTGCAATCGGAAAAGTATGAGACGAACGGGAAAAAGAGAAGGCTTCCCCGCTTCGTCACACCAGCCTGCACATTTTTAGTGACCATTTTTGTGCTTACGCCGCCAGAGTCATCTGCCAACTGCATCCCGCAGAACACCCAAGTGAGCCCATCGGAGGTCAGTTCAACCGTCATCCCGTCAGGGTAGCACGCCTCAAGATAGCCCGTAAAAATTCTCCTCATCGCTTCCCGCCCCGCAGAGTCTCCGCCACGGTCCCAAGCCACCAAGAGTGTGCAATCGTCCATAAGCCGTGTGCCAAGGATCTTCGCGCCCGATAGCCGCCGGTCTGCCCCCAGAGACATCATCCACTGCATCTCTCCAAAGACACAGACACACTGTGCTAAGCCAGGGCTCGCGCCGCCACCGATCCCGATACCGCTAGTCTGCCGAACCAGAGTGCCAGCCACACAAAGGTACCCATTGTCTAGGATAAAACGAACGCCCGCCAAGATCTGAGCAGGTGTCATTCTTACCGCAACACGTCTGGGTGTACCCGCCTCATACCAATCGACGCCTTTCCTGCCTCTCGTGTTAACGAGCAAACCCGGCCTGTCGCCCGTCGCCAGTCTCACCACAAATTATGTCGCCTGCAGGAGAACCGAGTGTTGCAGCATCACGTACATTTCTTTTACGTCGAAGCTTGCCGCCATCACAGTGTCACCCTTGCCGATCGCCGAATTAAACTGCCCGAGCCGCCACGTTAAAGTATCCACCAAGCTGGCCGATCAAGAAGCACAAGGCCCGCCCCACCCTGTTCTGCAACATCCTGTCAGGTGCATTAAAACAGGGCACGACGGGTCGGCGTTTCTCACACAGGGAGGCATCTTTATGCTTCACCATCAGGTAAAGAACACCGAAAGAGCCATCGAGGAAGAACGTCGCCACCTGATCCAGACCCGCCGCCTTATACCGGAGCTTCATTTGCCGAACCACCTCTGCGCTGTCAAACTCAACGAGAGAGTAGTTGCCTCCATCCCGCTCAGCACGAAGCCATTCCTGGTAGACGGAAAGGCAAACCCCGAAGCCGACTGCCACATTCCTGTCGAGGACCCCCCGAGCTAGGCCAGGCATCCCGTTCAGCAGCCTCCAAAATTCTGTCACCGGTGGGATCCGGGTCACTTCCGTTGAGTCCTCTGACTGGTATGCCAACTCCGCATCATGCACCGCCGTCATTAGCTTCCCCCCCAGGCTGTTAAGCAGGAGGCCCGCCGCCACTCCCCCTTTCATCAAAACTCGGAATCGCTCAAGGACCCGCCGCTCCTCCTCGAACGCCCGGACCTGCGGTCTCGCCTGGGCTGCCGCCTGCCAACAGAATTCAACTCCCCAGTCCGCCGAGTATGTCACCCCCGCATCACTCACCGCCGATCCGAACGCTCTGGACACCCGAGCCAACCCCTGCTGTGTCACCGGCCGGTGTTTCGCGGCCGCGCGGTTCTGAATCAGTAGTATGCTCACGTCGAACTTAGCACCGGTTGAGCGGTCCTTAAAACCCAAGGCACTCTGCGGCGCAAGAAAAGCGAACTTCTTCTTCTTCAGAATACAAATCAGCTCGACACCCTCTCTTTCATCCCAGCGTTCCCAATACGGGCACACCAGCACAACACGGCACGGTTTACGAGTAGAACGAGCAGAAAAGAGTGCGTGATCAATACACTTTCGGATACGAGCGAGGGTATAAATCGGGTTTCCCAACGCACAAAGGTGCCAAAGAATACGATAAGAGTTTTCGACTGCGCCAAAGCAAGTGTCCTCAGAATATGGAGTGCAGAAAACTGCGCTGTTAACATTCACGTCAAGAGGTGAAGCGAAAAGTTCATCGAGCAAAGAAAAGCAGAACCGGAGCGCATCCTGTTTCATATAAGGAGTAATCCAATAGTCTTGTGTGACTAACCTCGCCCACGCCAGTAGTCTCCGCACTGCTGAGTAAAGGTGAGTCATTACAGAAACTTTCGGGTGGCCCATCGCAGTAGAGTATGCGTCTAGCCTCTTTAAAAGAAACACAAATCTGTCCCAAAGTACCTGAACAACCAAGCCAGTAGAGCCACAAATTGCAACGAAAAAAATGTCCTCAGTCACGTTTTCAACCACAGCATAGTGAGCTCCATCCACAGTGCATTGCCACGGCAAAAGTTTGCGCAGCGCAGCCATTGACACCGTCTCAAAGTGGCGAAGCTGCCGTAAATAATCGGAAGTACTAGTCAGTAAAAAATCAGAAGTACCCACAGAGTGCCAGGGAGTGTCCTTAAGACTGCGGTTGAGGGCTGCAAACTTCCCATCGAGCTCAGTGGTTCGAAAGCACACGTGCCCATTACGTCGAGGCAAGTCAGGATCCAGTCTGTCACAGCGGCACTCAGCATTGTCAATGCAAAGAGACACAGAGGAAAGAATACAAAATATGTCACGCAGCTTCTGCTTTGCAGTTCTTACCACCCTGGTGCGTCGTCGTACAAAAGATCTCGTTGCGCCCTCTGGATACTTCGTGTCCACACACTGAAGGAGAAACTCTCGCATCGCTGCTGTGCCCAAACTGTCAGGAAAAGAGACCTTACAGACATATGTCGCTCTAATCACAAAGTCATGTACTCGATTTGCCACTGCTGACAGAGACGTTCTGATTTTAGAAAGCTGCTGCTTCTCCACTACCGACGCCACTGCCTGCCACAAGCGCACAATTCTGTCTAGAGTGTACCTCGGTACTCGCTTCCAGGCCTTCGCAGGTCTCCGCACCAGCTGTTTGACCTCTCGCTGCGCCCATAAATCT
The DNA here is from genome assembly GCA_001247695.2 of Cymbomonas tetramitiformis. Taxonomy (NCBI): domain Eukaryota; kingdom Viridiplantae; phylum Chlorophyta; class Pyramimonadophyceae; order Pyramimonadales; family Pyramimonadaceae; genus Cymbomonas; species Cymbomonas tetramitiformis. The sequence continues at coordinate 53,604 of LGRX02033236.1, forward strand.
GACTCACTGATCTCTATGCGCGTAAATCTCAGTCTGGCATTGTCTCGCTTAAGCAGAGGGATAAGCTCGCGCAGTGAACTACGCAAACCGTCTGACTCGCCCCCCACAACCTCCACGCGTGACCGCCCATACTTCAACTTCAGGCAGGTCCAGTCAGTAAAGTTCCACGACCCTGCAAACCACTGTAAGTCCCACGAAGCCTCACAAACTGTCTCGCCTTTCGTCAGTCGTCGAAGTGCAAGGTCCAGCGCGCCACCGTTATAGCCCTGTACCTCAGCGCTTCCATACACCCTCCGCTTCGCAGCTGTCTCTGCGCCCCGTGCTCTGTCGCGCATGCCGCGTCGACCCCCTCGATGTCGTGACTGTCGTGCCAGTTGTCGCGCCCTCCGATAGCGCTCGCGACCCGCTGTCACCCTCCGCCGCCAAACTCCAGCTGTGTTCAAAGTGTCGGCTGGTCGCTGAGTTCGTCTAATAATCAGCTTCTCGTCAGCGTCGCAGTCGCTTTTCCCACCATAGAGCTGTTGCAGGAGCATTGGTCAATCCGAAAGGCATGACTATCCACTCATAGGAACCGTATCTGGTGCGAATAGCTGTTTTGTGAATGTCATCTGGATGTATAGGAATCTGATGGAAAAACTGATTGAAGTCAAATCTGCTAAACCATCGTGCACCTTTTAGCTGTTCAAGAAGGGTGTCGTGAGGTGGCAATGGATACGTGTCCTTAATTGTGATGTTATTAAGGGCTCGATAATCACAGCACATCCTCCACTTCCCACCTGGCTTAGGAGCGAAAATGATAGGACATCCATATGGAGATGATGACGGACGAAGGATACCCAAGTCGACATATTTGATGATCTATCGTTTGAGCTCTTCCATCATGGGTACTGGAATGGTACGTACTGGCTGTGATGGTGGTTTATGCCCAGGTTCAATGTTGATTCGATGATAAACACCTTCAAACCGTTCTGGCCTATGACCAGCTGGAAGATCCTCCTGGAATATGTCTGAAAAGTCTTCTCTCATTTGATCACGTGCTGCTGTGACCTCTGGATCTTCCATAGTGGTGTCTGTGTCTGATGCTGTAAAGACCAGTTCACCGTCGACCTCTGAGAGAAAGAAGAGATAAGCTACGGCTTCTTCAGCCGAACCACTGGATCGAATACGACAAAGGTGCTTTCTCATGGTGGTGGCGCTGACCAATTCCATTTCAGGAAGGTCATCTGAGCCTGGAGTCTGTTCAACTCTGGATAATACTGTGCGAATACTGGAGCCTGATGAATGCTTCCTAGTGATCGTCAGATTTTTGGTCTGAAAGTCAATGTGTGGATTTCTCCTCTCCAACCAATCTTGACCCAGAATGACAGTGAATGGTTTCATGTCAATGATGTAGAAATCTTCTGCATCCTTATACTTACCCAGCGTAAATGTAGCCTTGGGAAGATAGGATGTGCATGGTAGTTGGCTTCCTCCAGCCAATCCCACTGAAAACGATGAAGAATCTGTGGGTGCTATACCAAGCTGAGCAGCGAACTGTCTGTCAATGAAAGACGATGTTGCTCCTGGATCTACCAAAATGTGAGTACTCTGTCCATATACTTTCCCTTTGTACAACAACAGCTTCTTCTGTGATTTCAGCTGTGCTGTTTGAGACTGCATCTGTGCGATGTGCTCTGAGGGAGTGTCCATCTGCTGAAACTGCAATGTCAGACTGGAAAGGACTTCTTCTGAGATACTCTCAACCCGGCCACTTGCTTCAGTGGCATCTTCAGGCTGATTTATCTTGGGGGTGCTCTCAACACTGGTACCTGTGCAGTACCCTGAGAGTTTCCCTGAGGAGCTGGAGCTGAAGCTGGAGCTGGAGTTGCAACTGCTGCATTAATGCTGTGCTGACTCTTCAGTTCCTTAACCAAGGTGTTGATCGTATTGATGAGTTTGCCGGACCCATCCTTAGCACCCTGATTCTGTTGCTGCTGTCTCCGGTTCTGGAAAGGACTCTGAGCTGGTGGCTTACCCTTGATATCTTTTCCATCTGGGGTCTTGGTGGAATAACAATCCTTTTCGATGTGACCAACACGACCACAACGATTGCAAGTCTGAGGATTCTGTGATTTCCCTTTTCCTTTGCCCTTGCCTTTTCCACCTTTTCCTTTGCTCCGATTTTGATTGGAGTTCTGGCTGCCACTCTGGTTCTGATTCCGATTTCTGTTGGATCTGTCATATGGCTTCTGGCCACGTCCTTTGTCCTTGTCCTTCTTGACTGGACCTCCTGATGACCGCTCCCTCTGACCCCGATAGTGAAGGGTTTCTGACTGCTTTGAATGAATGACATAATTCAAATCAAGCAGTATCTGTGTGGTTTCTTGCCACGACAGATTATTCCTTTCCTGTTCTGTCAGGAATCTGAGTTGGAACTGTCTGCGGAGATCTGAATCCATACTGCTGACAAATCTATCCTTTATTAGCACATCGTTCAAATCAACTGCTGCTAGAGAAGCCAGTGATGTGAACGTGCGCAAATAATCTGAAAAGGTTTGGCTTCCTTGAGACAGTGCCATAAGGTGTTTCTTGGCTACTGATCTCTTGTGAGGATTACCAAATTGGCTGAGGAATGTCCGTCTGACCATTTCATAGGTGGCATTTGGCTGTTGTGCCAAGACCTGAAAATAGTGTCTGTCGTTGTTCTGAATAAGAGTCAGAAACACTGTAATCAAATCCTTGTCCTTGACTCCTGGATAGGTAAACTGGAAATATCGGTCCACCGTGTCCAACCAGACTTCTGCATCCTGTCCTGATTTGTATTCCCTAGGTGGTGTCATTTTCACCTTTGGGACCAAACTAGGTGGAACTGGTGCTGGGACAGAATCTGTATCTGGATCTGTAAAAACCATCGGAGGATTATCTTCTGTGTACTCGGTCTCTGGTTCCTGAGGTTCATTGGCTGGATCCCTAAATCGGCTCATGTCTGGCTTCATACGACTGATGTCGTCGAAGTAGCCTATCTGGTCATATCTGGTTTGTGTGTTGTCATAACCAGCGATCCATTTCGGGACTTTAAACCGGCTGAATGCATCATATGAACCAAGAATGTCGAAAAACCATGTCGATGGATCTGGGTTGATAGCTGGAATCTCTGGCTCTTCCTCTTCGAGTGCAACCATCTAAAAACACAACACAAAATACCTTCAGCTAATAAACTAACTGAGTGTGTGTGATTTATATATATATATATGGTATATCTGTATGTTTACATACATGTAGTACATTTGTACATAATAATGAGGTAGTTATACATATATATATCCACCTTCTTCCCCCCTCAAGGAAGTGTGTGATATAAGGCAGTTGTCAATTGCCTGTACCTCATAAACAGTATGTATTCCTTATAGGAAGCATCTGTTACAGTTTTAGGGTTGTTGCCCGATATATCATTATGTCTGTGTCGATTACAGCATGATATGTTTATGCCAAACACGAAGTTTATCGAATATTTAGTGGCATTTTAGGGTATGTAAGGTTACAGTGGCCCATATTCCCAATAATGTGATTAGGGTGTTACATGGTATCAGTAACCCTAAAATAGGTAAAAATAAAGCAGTATAAATATTTTGCAAACATTTTTTCGTCCTTGGTCACAGTCGTGTCACCCAGAGGTTGAAGCTCGTCCAGCACGGTGTACGGCAAGACCTCATCCTGCTCCGCGACGTTGGCCTCCCAGCCCGGCTCCCATTGCCTCGACGATTGCTGAGCCTCCCAAGAAGTGCAGGGCGACGCACCCCAGGCACTCCGTGTGGGTGACATGACACCATGCGCAGGCACACTCTCCGTCAGCTTGCCAGCGACCCACAAGATTCCGCACAAAAGCAGAAAAAATCGCAAAATTCTGTTGAGCCGCACTGCGGCTACCGGCGAGTTCGAAGCGAAGAAGCACGCCATTACTCTCCACCCCCCGTGCGCCAAGCGAGAACTCCCACCAGCGGCAGTGGAGACCACCAGCGCAAGGACAAGCGCTAGGTAGGCGGCTTGCGCGACGCGATGAAGTTGGAGATTGCGCCGAAGCTGCGCCCATCGCGTCGCGAAGCGAGGCTTGTCCAACCTGGCCGGCAAAGCGGGCAGGCGCACGCGGCCCAGCAAGAAAACTTGGGACCAGCGCAAGGATGGAACAGTCCACCCCGGCCATCTCGAACGTCACGTACGTCCAGAGGGATGCCCACGGCATAAGAAGCGTGGTGCGCCCCATCCTCAGCATAAATACCAGCGCAGACCCAGAGCCAGGCGAGGACTACGAGGAGAAGGGCTGCGGAACACTGCGACCAGCATGCCAAGGAAATGACCACCCCCCGGAGGGGCACCACCGTCCAACCTTCTGCACGAACACGGTGCGCGCCAGCATAGACACCCGTGGTGCGCACGATAAGGAGCCCAACGTACCAGACATAAGCGAGGGCCCATAGGACCCAAACGTCATAACACGCACGACGGGGATAACGTCGAGCAATCGACCACCACATCGGCAGCGAATCCCAAAGCGAGGCCACGCAGCGCCTCCACCAGACCTGAAAAGGGCACCATGACAGGCGCCACGTCACTGCTTCCAACATCGCCCAAATGGCGACCATGGGCATGGGACCTCGTCCCAGCCACCACCAAACCACTGCACTGCCTGCAAGCGAGATACACGCCCGCAGGACACCCGGCCTTATGCGGACTGCCTGTGCCGACAGCCCACGGCCACAGCGTTGGTTGCGCATCAGGGCCACCCGCCCGCTGTGCCCGGGGAGCCCTGATGAAAACGCGCTCGTTGCCGTTGCGTTGCGCGTCGTTGTTGCGTGTGGTGCTCAAACGCCTCCGTCACATCGCTGCACACCGAATGCGGTGGAGAAGGCGGCGGGGAAGGCGGGCACCGTGAGGTGAGGTTGGCCGGTAGCCGGGACGCTCTCGGCGCGGGAACGACATGGGAGGAAGTCCCGTGGCGGCCAGCGGAAGGAGCAGACGCGCGTGAAGCACTGCTCGCGCCCGGTCGTCGTTCAGCCACACTGCCAGAAGGCTGGCGCCGCTGACGTGCAGGGCGGTCGCGGACCTCGTCCAAAATATATTCATCAAAGACCGGTATAATAACCACAAAGTACGAATTATTGTACAAAACTGTGAGCAGAACTGTTTTAGCAGTCTAGCACTGGCACGCGAACCGCCTCCTAGTACTTGCGAGAGCAAAACAATAATGAGTCCACTAGCCTGACCTACAGTCAGAGCTTACTTATATCTCAATGCTCTGTCACATTTCCCAAAACTGTAACGGGTTCTAGCCCTGAAATCTTCATCTGGCCAATGGAAAGTCATTATTCCATGCCAGTTCTAACAATGTTACCGTTCACCACATTCTGACTGACACGTCGGTGGCAAAGTGGTCACTGTCATCTCTTCTTATCACTTCATGGTCACCCGATAATGACCATATCTTCTCTGGCAGGTCTGTATCTCTCGAGCAGTCATCTTACGCGAAGCCTGCCATACTTGTCATATCTATCACGTTTGTCACCAGCTGGACAAACCCGGCGCGGTACCATGAGAAGCCGGCGTTTGTTACAGCTGTCGAAAACATCCTAAAACAAACAAATCGGAATCAACTAAAAGCGAATATGACAGTATATATTTTTTTGTATACTCTCTGCCACACCGTGTGTAAGAGATCACAATGTGTAATACAGAGGCACCCGCTAAAACAGCATGCCCTGGAAGACTTCAGGACGGTATCAACCACCGCGAAGGGAAGAAAACTATATAATATTCCGATCAGATGCATGATTGCTTATGTCTCTGACAATCTCAAGATAAGTGAAAAGTGGGCACACCTCAATCCTTATGTCATGCACTCGAATCTTGTCGTAGAACAAATAGTAGTTGATGAGCTTAATCCAATATTATATCATATATTAAAGCATGCACACTGACCAGCACTTGGGACACTGGTGGTACGCTTCATTTCCACAAATGTGACCAAAAGCCAGTCTCAAAAGCATGACATATGGGCACACTTCAAAGTATCCTCAAATCACACTCACATATTATACCCATCAAAGTTAGCTGAACAACGGTAGCGGACAAAAGATGTTGCATCATGCCGTAAAGAAAGAAAGAAAGAACAAAAGAAAGAAAGAACAAAAGAAAAGAAAAAAACTGAGAAAAGGGGAATATATATATAAAGTGAAAAGAAAAGGAAAGAGACAAAAGAGACAAAAAAAAGCAGATGATAATGAAAACTAGAAAATGTAAAAGAAATACTGCAAAAATATACCAAAAAAGAAAATTACGACATCATGCTACAGAGTTGTCCAAGCTACATGCCAAAGTAAGTAAATGTATATCTGTTCAGAACTTGGGATCCTGAATGTACGCTTACAAACCTCCGAGGAATTTGCGTACTGAGTGCCACAAAACGTGCCCAATATTAAAAGGAGTTTTGCCCTCACGGTCCAGATATACCTTCTAATATGAAGATGCCGACAGGAAACGGACCAATAAAATAAATAAAGAAGGGCAAAAAAAATGTCATAAACTATGAGACTCACTGTCATCAATTATGGGGAAACGGAACGGTTTTGGAAATAATAACGTTCACCACGCCCTTCTAAGTTAAAGTATCATTCAGTCGACAATCATTGCTGACAAATTTCGGATAAGATTCAGTCTTAACCCCTATGGAGCGGATGGAACCTTTTGCGAAAAACATATACGAAGTATTTTACAAATGCATTGTGTTCGTGGTATATGGTATCATGCTAGGTGCACGAGATTCGACATATGCTCCACAACCCATAGAAGGTCATGTTGAGCTATTGCATGCATGCGCACATGATATATACAACGTTATATCGACAATATACAAGCAAAAAAACACGCCGTTCCAGGAACCAAATTTGTGAAAATTGAGTTCTCGCAACCGCACAATCGAGTAATAAGTCATCCCATGACCAGAAAACAATCTCCTTTATTCATGTTTTGGAATAGGTAATAATATTTTTGGTCAAACGCGTCGATATATCGAAATATTCAAGCAAGTAGGCGAAAAAAACACCAAAAAACAAGAAAAAAACATTAGTTTTACAATGTTTTCCTTACTTAAGGCGTAAATGGAGTGTTTTAAGCAATAAATGAATATCGGCAACGTATATATGGCCCATATGAAGAGCATGGTGATGTGATATGATACAAACCATTGAACCGGCATACCCATGCCGATGTATGTCACCAACACCGCGATTTCTCACACTTTAGGATAGATTTTACACATATTACTTCCCATGACACGAGCAACTTTGGGGATTCGCTCACAACGAAATGCCCCGTGCGTAAGGTATATATAATAGGTATATATGCAAAATCCATTCTTGAGCATTAATGATACCTATCGCGGTGGGCGTGCGAAGCTTGGATGTGCGATTGCAACGAGTCATGTCAGTTCGAGTTGTGAATGTACTATGATCTGAGCGGTCAAAGTGTTCGTATACGGTACAAACCGCTCCATAGGGGTTAAAGTAATTAGTTCTGAAGTCATCAGTCATCAAGTCATCTAGTGACCAAGTATGACCCATCCATGGTAAATGACATGTGACCAAGTCATCAGTCATCAAAACATATTAGAAATATTTGAAGTCATATGAAATCAATGTCACATAGTGACCAAGTATGACCCATCCATGGTGACTGCCACATTGTAAAATAGAACAATGATATATGTCGAAATATAAAATATACACATAAACATGAAGGCGTTATACTGTAAAGTGAACATTGCTAAATCCGGAGCTAATCGAGCTTGCATACGCACAGGTTCTGCTACGGTTTGCATAGCAACATTCTAGTTTCCGCCCGGTGAGACGTATACCTGCGCGTGCATGTATGCAAGGAGTTGTGGTGCAGAATGAGAGCAAAACACGGTCGATGTGAAACAAATATAGATGTGTCAGTCTCACAAGCGTCAGCAACGCAAGGATGAACGCTCGGACAGATCATATAATTAAAATCTGGAGGCGAGGATGAAAAAGTATTACCCTCAAACCCGTAAGAATGAATATCCGAGTCATCATCGACATCTATATCCTTCGTGTATAAATGCTCAAAAAATGAAATAATGTAATATCTCCACCCTGATAGTAAATCAGGGGATATTAGTATTTCCCCTCTCCCACCCCCTTCAATAAGGGACCTACGTGCTGCACCCACGTACGGCATACATCTTGTCTAAATGCAATCGATACTCATGAGGAAGGAAATGAGTATAGGGAGAGGAAGAAGATACTAATTAATGTGCAAATGGAACTGAAATACTTTGAACAAATTATGCCAATCATGTAAATTGCAAGCAACAAGCAAGTGGTTATATATGAGTTGATGGATAACACCATTATGCGTCCACCATACTAAGAAACCTACAGAAATAGTTATGTCTCTTTACCGGCATTGGTAGTCTTTGGAGCCCAAGACATATTGCCAATGTAGTAATGCAAATGCCCATTGACTCGGTCGATTTCGTAATTAAATACTCGATTACCCATGAATTTGTGGACGGCATAAACAAATAAGAGGAAAGCAAAGGGATCTCTATGTCTCTCAATGACACACGGAATGTGCGGTGCATACCACCCCGAGAATGAAGTATCACAAACTGTCCAACAATAAGGATCGGCAATATTCGTTTGATGTGCACGTTGGAGCAAGCCGACGGTATACAACGAGTATAGATGGTGTGTCTCATTCGGTGCAAGATAAGGGTCCTTGACACGGTAAGTAACTTTCTTCACCGGACATGCCCCCCGATCATAAGGTGAGCAAAATCGAGGCGACAACCTATCAAAATCTTTCGTGATGGTATGATGTCTCACGATATAGTCAATAAATTGTGAAAACAAAGAAACATTCCGGTTGATGAACGGTCCAAACTCCTCGAAGAATAAATTCACACATGCGGCTACGATCTCCTTAAAATTGTCGGAATGAAGCCCCCATGCATCAAGTGGGGACATGCAATGTGACTTCCCACAACTGCTCGAAATTCTGTGCACAAAGGATTTATTAGCATTCTTACCAAGTATCGGAGTAACAAGAAAATTGTGCTTATTTGTGTCATTTGTCCATTTGAAAATGCATGTGCATCCGAGAAGCCGGTCGAGAAAGGATGCATGTGACGTGCAAACCGGTCGCTCAAAATACTATTCATATTGACAGTTTGGTATGCATGAGCATATCGGCCGCAAACTAAATCAGATTGATAGTTTTGCATCGGCGGTAAGCAAGTTGGAAATATTGTTGAGCTCATTTATGACATCTGAGTCAGTCGTGGTGTCGTTGAAGGCATCGGGTGACAAGGCCAAGATAGTGTCTCTTGAAGTATCGCCCGACTGTAAACCGGTACATAAGAAAGATGCATCAGTGTGGATATTCGCATGAAAGTGTGAAATAAATGTACTAATTATGGAATGCTAATTCGGCAAGAATATACTTGGCAACTTGATGCCATCAACATCACTGAAGATACCCATCTTATCATGTGCTTGTGAAACATTCACTCCAACAGAATATATAAATTCTACTGGAGGTGCATATATTTGCAAGATACTAAACGGCAACATCCTGGCCGTGATCTCCTCTGGCTTGGAAATAAGAGAAATGTCAGCACATATGACATGCGCATAGCTCGGATCCTTGAGCATAATGTCAAGATCGGGTATAACTGGAAAATGATTTGGTACATGATTGATATAATTTGCAGGAGTAAACGTTATACTATGGTCACAGGATGAACGGCCAGAACTCTCACCAGGTGCCAAATCCAATGGTGTTGCAGTGGAAATCGGTACGTCAATACAACCAACTGTCGTAGCATGCTCATAAAACTTGGGAATGCTGAAATCGTGTAAAACACAATATATCTCAATCGGCCTGGCCGATTTCATTCCTTTAGCCATCGCTGATAAAAATAGCAACACATTAGGAATTATAACCTCCAATGTAGGTGCAGGAAGCATCCAATGTAGGTGCAGCAAGGTAAGGTACGGTAATTTGCCTTGGGTGCTGATCATAAAGGTCAGTGTGTCTATTCTGCGAAAGGCGGGTTAACCCGCCGTAACACGTTGTTACGGCGGGTTACCAATACCTAGGCATTTCTACGATATCGCGTGCGTAATTGACTCCGGGCAAAAAGTAGGAACAACAGGCGTTTATCAACCCTCAAAATTACCCAAAAAAAGTTGGCAGAACTCCAGACACTTTGGTCTGAGGATTGGTAATCGACTTCGGGCAAAAAGTAGGAACAACAAGCGTTTATCAACCTTCAAAATTACCCCCAAAAAGTTGACAGAACGCCACACATTTTGGGCTGAGGATTGGTCTATACCGATAGGGAAGTGCTCTAGATCGAAACTTAAGGTCACAAAACATAAAACTTCCTTCAAATATTGTCACTTAGTGCCTTGGGACCACCACGTAGCCTACGCGGAGCAACAATAAACGAATTTAGGGATTAACCCGCCGTAATTTTCGGGCCAACCCGCCCTAACTTTGAACGCCATTTCAGCCCGGTATACCCATCCAAGTAGCAGAAATTAAAATTTCCACACACAAAACTAACTACAATCAACATTGCCAAGCATGGGGTTTATGCGATATCTCGAATTGTTGTGGATATTAGAGTGCTCGAATATCGCTCTTAGGTATTGTTAACCCGCCCAAAAATTAGTAGAATAGACAAGTGGTAGTAAGATAATTTGCCCTGGGTGCTAATCATAAAGGTCAGGGGTACATGCAAGGCGTGGTATTTACTTGGTATTTTGGTTATCAATTAAATTTGATATTATAATCCGACCAATTATAGAAAATCAATGGTGACATCCATCACTGCACATAATTTGGTTATTATGATATTTGACACCGAAGCGATTCGGTCAATTCTAATAACGATGTGTTTGCATCAATTAATACTTATATCTAGAAGTACACAACAATTGATTAGTATTACTGCAATTTCTAGTGCAATTTCGAAATTCAGGTTCTGAATTCAGGCTTTAGCTCAGCCCACTACAGGTGTTCTCGACTGATTTCATTATTACTGCCGGGTCAACTCTAGTACTCTTACTCGGTGTTAATTGAGACCACCATTCAGTGTCATATTGTATCCTCACTAACACTTTTTCGACTATCAATATGCATTCGGCATACGGTATGGATTGCTCGCTCTGTCCCGGCCGCGCCAATAGTGGGAACCCGCGCTCGGTGATCGAGGGCGAATACTTGGTAAGTTGGTATGCGTCGAGAAAATAAGGGATTTTGGGGGGAAACACGGGATTTCGGCCCGTAGGGCCGATTCCAGTGGAACCCTGTTCAAGCGGACCCGCAAGGCCTTTTAAAAATGAGGAATTCGGCCCGCATAAAGGGCCCCCAAAAACAAGGGATTCCCGACTTCAGGCGAGTGACGGGTGTTCGTATTTGCCTCGCCGAGACACACATATTATTTCAGTGACACACGATCCCAGATGATAGTCCATCGAGTGTAATAGTTGAGAGCCGCTGAGACTGGGCGTACCCCCGAGTACGCAGTCACCAACCCTGCAAGCCGATCCCGCGACCCGACTATCCGTTTCAGTTATAGGTCTTCGTTGATTCATGTCCGTCGAACATCGCGTCGATAACAAATTTGAAAGATACAGTATCCGAAAACCCTAAAGCTAACCTGATAACTCACACTCAGAGAATATGACGGTTGGGTATATTCAAGTATGACCTCCGGACACGATTTCACTTTTCGATGAACCGTCCAGGCGTGCCACCCCGGAGCGGGCCGCGGGGCAGAAAAACGGTCGTTAGAAAATTAGTTCCAGTGATTCTTTGTGGGATATTTTTCAAATATCTTACGACAGCTACGACCAGCGACACACATGAAGAGGAAGAGAAGACAGGTGCGCGAAAGGTACGGGCCCACGCTGTCGAATTTCCGCCGGCACGGGGCACTTTTCCTGCAGTGCAGAGGCGAAAGCACCCCGAAATTCACTCGAAAACTCACATAAACAGAAAAAACAGAGATGGAATTCACTTTTTTTACACACCCAGAAAAAAACGAGAAGTTCGGGAATTATTTCCAGACGAAATACGTGAAAATAAGGAGACCCGGAAGCAGCTTGAGCGGTCACGGAAGATGCAGAACGTCCAGCAGCACAACAGGCAGCAGCGTGGAATGGCACCACCAGGCGTGGAAGGGGGGAGTCGAGAGACGGAGGACAGGAGGGTCATGCTCGAAATTCACAAAGAGTTTATGGCAACGAAACCCGCCACGTTGACGTCATTCACCGACGGGGCGAAGCTAAAGTTGCCACTGAGCGAAGATTTTGACGAACAGCGTAACCTAACTGTCAAGCTTGAACAAGCACGGGACCCGACGACCACCAAGTCCAAGGCCCTCGAGAACTTTTATTCCGAAGAATTGAAGGATGTGCGGCTGTCGTACACCAAGATAGTGGGCGAAGGGGTACCCACTGGAAACGCCGCATGGGACACTGGACGAGGCGGGCCACATTCGTTACAGCCTCCTTAAAAACTGCACCACGATAGACGGTAAGAACCTTGACGAGAATGGATTTTTGGCTAACGACTTCCACATTACGGTTGGGCCCATGCGGGTGCCACCCCAGCAAGCGATCGAGTTCCTGGGTCACATGGAGGCAGTACTTCGAGGCCTTCATCGAGAGCACCAAGATAGGCATATGATCTCCAGACAGTCGCCTCCGAGGCCGCGCTTTCATTCTGGAAGGGTGGCGGCGCTCGACATAAAGTTCACCAAAACTGAGTACGCCACCACGGTTTTAGCGACCACCCTCCCACTCCTCCCGGTGAACTGCTACCCGATAGGGGGAGACCTCTTCACGCAGGAAGAACCAGTTTTTCCGCGGGTACGCATCTATGACGTCACGACGAGAGGTGGGTCGGAGAGTAGAATGCTTCACGTATTGAGTGAGGAACTGAAAGGTAAAAGCATCACCGACCTGGAAGAGAACCTACTTGAGGTGGAGGGGCTGGAATCGGCTCAAAAAGGACACCGGCTTCAGCAACGAGTAGCTACCATCACGGCAAACTGGCTGAAGTTGGTGGCCGTGTCCGAGGAGGCCGCACAGAAAATCGAGACCGGCACGGTACGCATACCTGGAATCAACGACTACGAGGTGCAACGGGTGGCCCTCATCAAGGACGTCGACAAACTGGCGGAGACCGAAGTGGTGGTGGTGGACACGGGGTCAGTCATCGACCCCGAGTTCGACACAGAGGCGTTGGTAAGAGCGGTGGACGACGTGTTCGAGACTGCGCTGGGTGAACACGAACATCTACTACCTCACCTAGCAGTGCCATCATACCCGGCTACGGACAAGAAGGACGTGGCCTCTTTTGCGCGACTTCGGCAGCTGTACAAAGGAAGGCTTTTTTATTTCATCGCCAGTGAGGAAGCCTACAGGTGGCTGACAGCGCAGGAGGGGTCGCAAGCGAAAGTTACCGTTGCCCATAAAGGTATGTATTTCTACTTGAGGCCATCCGACTACTCGCGCAACGGCAAGCGTGGACGTGGACGTCAGCAGCGACCTATGGGCATCACGCGTGACGACACGGTTGTACAGGCACTCGAAGCAAAACTGGGCACCTTCGCTGAGGCAGTCAAGGCGGCGACTGCCAGCCGTGGAGGTGAGCTTGGGGGCGACACCGAGAGCGCCATACAGGATCTTGGGCGTCAAGTCAACGTCCTCAGCGACAAGGTTGAAAAAGGCTTCAAGGACACGGTCGACAACGTGAAGAAGGTGAACGCGTCAGTCGACAACGTGGACAAAGGGGTCACCAAGATCATCGACCTCACTGGCAACGTGCTCAAGCGACAGGACAAGCATCTTGAGCTGGCGGAGAATCAGAACAAGGTGGCCACGGCTATGCTTCAGAACTTGATCAAGCTCAACAGCAGCGCGGGAACTCCGACCCCGACCCCGACCCCGCCATCCACTGGCACTGGAAGGCGTAAGAGGGGTACGACTGGAACTCCTGCATCTGACACGGGCGCTGACACGGACACTGATATGGACACGGTGAGAAGTGAAATCGAGAACCTCAAAAGACTCAGAAAGGTAAGTAACTCAAAGCACCCCACCCAAAAAATCAACTGCCTGAAAGAGGGGGGATCAACGGGAGAAAAACGGGCGCTGAACAGCGGGGTTGAGGTGGAATACATCAGGAAAGCGAGACGAAGAGGGCAGGACGGGGCGAGAAGAAGTGAAAGGGGATCAGAGGCTAAGCAACCGGAGAAAAGAGAGTGCTGGAAGCAGCACGAGAAGGGGAGAGCGGAGAATCAGCACGAGCCCTCTCCATCATCCTTGCAAGTATTTTCCAGCAGTACGGCGATCGACTGGAACCATAATTATGTCTGAAAGAAGTGTGAAAAATAGTCAGCACGGGGCTCATCCTGAACGGGTGGTAGTTTGTACACAACAGAGCAATCTAAAAATATGTATTATGCGCATCACCCGTAACTGCCTGATATTTTGTGAAGGGAAAGCAAATCATAAGGTGAAAAGAGTGAGCATCCTGACACATCCTGTATGCACAAATAGGGGGGGAAAGGGGAACATCCCAAAGGCACCAACACACGTTGGCACGGTCCACACACGGCCACAAGGGTATGCCACTTGCTATGGGAAAATAAACAGCATCCCCACCCCATACACTAATCTCAGCACCAACTGGAAACATCCTGACTGGTTAACATACTCCATACACATAGGCCAACAGGAAGATAGAGGTCAAAATGATACCCAGTGTGAAAGGAATAAGAAAATCAGTATGTATAAAACTATACCAGCCCCTGAGATAGTAGCCCAACTTGTTGAGTATTTGACAGAGGTGTGTGAAGCTTGTTCACAACAGGCTCAGTGGCAAAATAACACACAAGCAAATAATGAACAACAAAAGGCAAGTAGGTGCAAATATTTCCAGAAGGTTGATAAGTACACAGAGGCTTGTCTCACACACATAAATTGGCAACACATGGTTCACAGGGACTATAGTAATAAAACAAACTGCTCGGCTACACACGAGAAAATAAGAAGAAACCCTAACCCAAAGGGGACATACCTACAGAAAAAGGGGGGAATATGGGCACATGACGGCAAAACTGGACTGAAAAGTTTTGCACAACGCCTACAAATGGTGAAACGAGAAGGTGAGGTGAAAATGAGCATGAACGGACGACATTGGGCATTTAGCGAATTGCTCCAGGAGCTCTACGTTAAAATACGAACTTTCGTAAAAACAACCAAAATGGACAGATATTTTGAGGGGACACTCAAAGGACGTATACAAATAAGTATTGACGAAAACAGAGCTCAGAAATGCAGTAAGGAGGCTATGAGAGGGCTTCAGTCGTACGTAACGCGTAACAAGGGGGGCAATACGGAAGGAGGAACACATAAGCAAAGGAGGTGCACAGATAATAATGGCCATGGAAATGACACGCAAGGCACACTAAAGAATATGGAGCCGATTGAAGCAAACTGCACGGCAATATACGAAAATATGAGAGGAAACCCTAACCCGGAGGGGACATACCTACAGGAAAAGGGGGGAATAGGGGCACATGGCGGCAAAATTGGACTAAAATATTTTGCACAGTGCCTACAAATGATGAAACGAGGAGGTGAGATGAAAATAAGCATGAACGGACGACATTGGGCATTTAGCGAATTGCTCCAGGAGCTCTACGTTAAAATACGAACTTTTGTAAAAACAACCCAAATGGACAGATATTTTGAGGGGACACCCAAAGGACGTACACAAACAAGTATTGAGGAAAACAGAGCTCAGAAATGCAGTAAGGAGGCTATGAGAGGGCTGCAGTCGTACGTAACGCGTAACAAAGGGGGCAATAAGGAAGGAGGAACATGTGAACAAAGGAGGTGCACAGAGAATAATGGACATGAAAATGACCCACAAGGTACACTGAAGAATGAGGAGCCGATTGGAACAACTTACACGGCAATATACGGAAAAATGAGAGGAAACCCTAACCCGGAGGGGATACACCTACAGGAAAAGGGAGGAACAGGGGCACATGACGGCAAAATTGGACAGAAATATTTTGCACAATACCTACAAATGGTGAAACAAAGAGGTGGGATAAAAATAAGCGTGAACGGACGACATTGGGCATTTAGCGAATTGCTCCAGCAGCTCTACGTTAAAAAACGAACTTTCGCAAAAACGACCCAAATGGACAAATATTTTGAAGGGACACTCAAAAGGCATACACAACTAAATATTGAGGAAAACGGAGCCCAAAACTGCAGTGAGGTGGGAGTGAGGAGGCTGAAAGCGTATGTAACGCGTAACGAGGAAAACGATGCGGAACGAGAAACACGAAAACAAAAGAGGTGTACAGGGAATAATTGCCATTATAGCAACTCACGAGACACACTGAAAAGTGAGAAGCCGATTAAAACAAGCTGCGAGGCTATATGCGAGAAAACGAGAAGAAACCATAACCCTGAGAAGGTGTACCTACAGGATGAAAGGGGAATAGAAGCACATAAAGGCAAAACCGGACAAAAATGTTTTGCACAATGCTTGCAAATAGCGAGATGCAGAAGGGGCATGAAAATGAGTGCGAACGGACGACATTGGACATTAAGCGAATTGTGCTGGATGCAATTCGAAAGAAAACGAAGTTTTTCAAAAATGGACCCCGGAGCGAAACATTTGCAGGGGGAACCCCAGGGGGGTACACAGAAATATAGGGAAAGGGGCGAGGCTAGAAAATGCAGTAAGGAGAGTACAGGAAGGCCGCACACAAGTGTAACGCGTAACAAGGAAAATGACACGAAGGGCAGAGCGCATGAAAAGTGGCGGAACGAGCGAAATGCAAACAATTCACGGGGAAAAAGTTGGCAAAAGACGGACCGTACCTACGATAAAGTTGCGATGAATAAAGTAATACTTGTAATTTGCGCTATGACCACGGTCCTGACAAGAGGTAACATGAGAGGACGAAAAAGACTGGGCCAAAAGCCAATACAAAATACACAGACAACAGATTGCAAGGAGACTAGCAAGAGGACGGAAGCAGCAGGGCGAAATGAGGCACCGGCAAGGACACGTGCTGAGCGTGATACACAGACAAAGAGCATGGCGACAGCAGAGACAACCCGACAGGGAGCTGAAATAAGTGAGGGTGGGGAAGGGTTGCCAAGAAGGAAGGACAATAGAAACCATGAAACAATACCGCAAAGACCCACAAGGGGCCCCAGGTGGCTCGTCACAGAGGAAGAGGGGGAACAAAGGGAGAGCTTCAGGAGGAGCCTCACATATTATCTGAGAGCGAACCGAAAGGAGCACGCATATGCACACAAAAGAGGAAGGAGATACTGGAGGGAACACGTGATGGGGAAAACATGTAGGTGGGTACAACGCACCAAATATGACAGGCCACAACTGGTGAGAAGCAGGCAGGCGGTGAGGCAGGCGACAGAGGATAAAAACCAAGATAAGTGGATGCGAAGACACGGAGAGATGCGCCGCATGACAGGCGAGATGCGCCGCATGGCAAAGATGGAAGGGGCCCAACTGATGACTATGCACGTGACACTAGATGCGCTAAGCATGCTGGTTGAACAAACGCGGAGGGCACAACAAGTAATAAGAACCCCACAACAAAAAGCTACACAACGGCACCCTAATGAACTGGTAAATACCATTGGAGAGGGCACGGCAGTAGCACACGAGGAAACCCTTGGCACGAGACTCAGCCAGCAGGAGGCCGTGAAAGAAAAGGGTATGGGAAAGGACGCCACAGCGCCACAACAGCCCTCCCATATTGGGGGAGGGACACACCCGGCCAAAGGAATGGAAGGGCAGTACCCTAGAAACTCCGTCACGCAGGGGATATTTACAGAGGATGGGAAGCTGAATATGTACCAAGTGGACCTCGCACTTGAGAAACTGGAGGAAAACCCCCCGGGGTCAACAACTATACAGGAGATACTAAGACTACTAAGGGGAAATGACGGAAGATTCCTAGAAATGATAAAAGGAAAAGTCACAAACAGGGGCGGCACACAAATACCCGTAATAGGCAACGGACACTGGTTGCTACTAATGATAGGAGTCTGCGGCACGGGGAATAACCGCACGCTGCAGGCCTATGTATACGACTCTATGGGCGTAGAAAAGCAAACGCGAAAGAAAACCGCCCTGAGGCAAATGGGGATGACGGAGGAACTACAAACAACAATAAGCGGATGGGCAAAAGATAACAAGGAAGCGATGGGATGCCAAGAAGCCCGGGCCACGCTAATGTACGACAAGCACCAATATGACGCATACAACTGCGGTGTTTGGGTAATATACATTGCGGAATTGTGGCAACAATGGCTACAGGAACGAAACGGAACATGGGTACAGCATGCGTACACAAATACGCTCCAGACCAGTCGATGTGTTGTGCTGCACACCACGGAAATAGCAAACAGGTGCAGGGACAAATTTAGACCAATGATAAGAGCGGCCATTATGAGGGAAAATACGCTGCACACGGAACAGGACACAGGGGAGGTCGAGCTGATAGAGGACGTTCGGATAAAAAAGACTGGAACACAAAAAGAACACGTTCGAGGAACATGTGCGGCGGATGCCTTCATGAGGGGAATGGCAAGGGACTACACACGGGAGCAAGTGGAGAACATGATGCGACAACAAGGGGTCGGCATACAGACAATAATGGAAGTCGAGGAAGCACTCCGTGCGCTACAGCAAGAAACCGATACCCTTATAAGCGAAACAACGGAAAAGCTGATGACAGACGGCCGGACCCAAATAGCAATTAAAGATAAGGAAAAATGGGTAATGGTGATGCTCACAATGACACACCGAGACATGCAGGCGCACGTGTGGCTACCTGCTGGGGGAATAGAAAAACAGGACGAACTACTGATAGCTGTAGATGTTTGGACCCTACTGAGAGAAGCTTATGACTTGCAGCAGGTGCACTACAGTGGACTGACGACACATAGCACACCACCAGAATGGGAAAAATTCAGCCAGGGGGAGCAGGCGGTGCGAGTGGCGGGAAGCTGGAAATACTGGCATGTTGATGGCAAACCAGGGCAATTCAAGCTCGGGATTAGAAATACGGCACAAGCACAGGGGGAGCTTCGAGAGACGTGGCCGATGACGGGACAAACAACCGGGCCGACTGAGGAGGACACGAAACGCGATGAAGGACGGATGGATGGCAGCAGGGAGCCCACCATGGAACAACAGGCCACAGGTGAAGCAACGGAAGAAAAGAGCACAAACCCCACGGACAGGCTAGTCCAGACTACGCTACAGTTCTGTCCGGAAAGCGCAGAACAAGCAAATGAAAGATTAAAGGAGGAAGAAAGAACGGTAGTAAGGAAAAAGCTACGACCTCCCACAAGCACCAAGAGAAACCCGCCGACTGATACACCAACAAAAATAAACGAAAGGGACAATGAGGAAGCTGAAGGGTCCCTCGGAGACATTAGAGCGCCGTCCCAACCGAACAAAGAAAACAGTGAAGAAGTGAAGGGGTCCCCTGAAGCAAGGAAATATTGGGGAGGGGGCATGCCGAAAGCGGAGGACTTAGACGGGGAAAAAATGACAGACGGACAGCAGCACACAATAACGTTCCTCACATGGAACATTCAAGGGTCAAGGCACTCCTTGTATGAACTGGAAGAACAAATGGAAAGGTGGGACATTGATGTAGCGGTGATTACGGAGACAAAAACTGCAAACGATGAAATAAAAAGGCACTTCAGAGACAGCCTGCGGTCCAATATATGCACCAGCGCGCCGGGAAGAGGTGATGCGAAGGAGGAACACCAGACAGCTGGGCTAGCAGTCATACTCAGGGGGGAACACGCAAAGCCGCACAATTACACGGAAGTAAAAGTCCCACACCTACAGGGAGTACTCACTCATACAATGCTGCACTTCCCGGGGCAGAAATACATACACCTGATTGGAGTATACTACCCAGTGGAAGGAAAGGAGACTGCAAGCGAGGAAGGGTACCAAGAGGAACGCACCAGAAGTGAGGCCAGGAAGGGTATACGAGAGTACGTGCAAATGGTAACCTCCGCCAGTGAAGGCAATGAAGACGAAACTGTCCTTGTGTGCGGGGACTTGAATGCCACGACCGGAGAACCGAGGAATAGCAGAGACAGGGAATGGAACAAGGTACTTGATGCAACGGGGCTAACAGATGTAGGGGGTTCAAGGGAAACAACACTGACCTGGCACAACAGGAGAAACATAGACAGAATGCTAGCCAGCAGGGCTGAACAGAAGTATTACACGCAACCCACGGAAAGGGAGCTTACTGAACTTCACACAAGTGACCATAAAATGATATGCACCGCTCAATTGGACCTGAAGGCCTGGGGTACCCACCGTCCAACGGCACAGCTACAACGAAGGGCTAAAGCGGACAGGCTAAGACTACCCCTGACCGAGAAGGAAGGAGCCACTCTGAGGCAAGTGCTTGACACGGCATACACAAGGGAGCTGCAGGACGAATTGCAAGAGGCAATAGACATGATAAAAATGAGCACCACAATAGGGCACAAAAGAAAAGCGATAAACTATGCGGGGGAAGTGGTAGCAAGAATACTGGGGACGGCAAAGGAAGAGGCAGTACAAAACACCAACCTCCCTAAGCCAGCGGCGCCACCGGAGGAGAAACACAGGCTGCACTTACCGAAAACCCTCCGTAAGGAAAGGGATGGGCACCTCAGGGAAAGAAACAGATGCAGGTTGAATATGAGCCTATGGAAGAAGGACATAGAGGCACGGGAATGTGTACCAGAAGAGATGAGAAAGGCGGACTTCGACAACAGGACAGAGGAGATGAGGGAGTGGGAGCAATGGGAAAGGGAGCAGAAGAAAATAGCGGCCAAAGAAGCACGGAAGTGCATTACAGAACACGAGGCGAACCGGAAACAAAAAACGAGAATAAAAATGAGGGAAATGTACTGGAATAACATAAAGCATTACCATAAAAAGATATACAGACAGGAGGTAGAGAACGGAAGTGCGCCGGCGGCAATAATACAGGCCATAGAAACCAGGCACGGGGAGTTGGTGGTTGGACAACAAAAAGTAGCACAGGCGATGGGGGAACACATGGCATGGTCGGCCCCCTACAAAATGCGGGAGCCAGAGCGAGGACTCGCGGGAACACCACCGTGGCTGGATAAGAAGTACAAGAACTATATGCAGCAAGACAAATGCGAGAGACCAGACCAGACGAAAATAAACCTGCGGGTTGATGAGGAGGCCTATAGACAGGCTGTGAGAAAAATGAAAACCAACAAGGCGGCGGGACCCATGGGAATACAGAACGAGATATTGAAGCAGATGCCAGACAGATTCCACGAACAACTATGCGAGCTCATGCAGCTGATGTGGGAGAACAGACACACGCCATTGCCATGGAAGAAAGGGTACTTCTGTTTCCACCACAAGCAGGAAGATGTGACTCAGCAAAAGAACTACAGACCTATAGCGCTGCTTGACTGCTTGTTCAAACTGTACACCGCGGTGCTCACAAAAATGCTAGCAGACTTCTGTGAAATAAATGGAATGCTCTCGCAGGCGCAGGAGGGCTCGAGGGAGAAGCACAACACGATGAGGCAGCTAACCAGAATAACGAATGCCATTGAAGACGCGAACCTTTCCAAGCAGGAGCTACATGCGACCTACATAGACTTCGAAAACGCGTACGGGTCAGTAGACCATGAGAAATTCATTGCGACACTAAGGCACCTAGGGGTACCGACGCAGCTTACGGAAGCCATAAAGGACATTCTAGGGGAAGAGGAGGGGGACTCCATACAAATGAGGGCGAAGGTAGGGGAACAGGTCTCGGAGGAAGTACCGATAAGGAGAGGGATTCTGCAGGGGGACAGCATGAGCCCGCTGCTTTTTATACTGTACCTCGAACCCCTGCTTAGATGGCTGGAGGTAGGAAACCATGGATACCGGCATAAGTACGTGACAGATGAGGAGCTCAGGGGAGAACTGCGAACCTCCTCAGGGGCGTTTGTGGATGACCTGATTATTCTGACGAGACTGATGTCAGGGATGGAGCAACAATTGAAAAAGCTGGCAGCATTCGGGGACTGGAGTGGGCTGAGAATAAACAAGGATAAGTCCAAAATAACGGGAGTAGAGCACGGCAACCGGAATATTAGGGAAAGCAAACACAAGGGGATAAAATGTGGCAACCAAACCCTAAAGGTACTCAAAGCAGGAGAGACCTACAAATACCTAGGAGTCCTCCTCAATATGCTAGGGACCTGGAAGGAGGAAAAAACTAAGTCCCTAAGGGAACTGAAAAGGAGGATAGAAGCGTTGCTGGCCACCCCCTTAACGCAGAAACAGAAAGAGTACTCTCTCAAGTCGGCGGTCTTGGGTAAGTTCAGGTACGGACTTCACCTTGGAATATACACACAAGGGGAGATACAACAGGTGGAGAACCAGCTAGGGGCTGCACTGAAACGGATTTATGGGCTTCCAGCGAACGGCACTCCGAATGAACTGAACACGGAGGAAAAAGCAGAGTACGGACTGGGGTTGCAGTCCCTGCAGGCGATATATGCACAGGAGGTTTACTCGGGGTTGGCCGAAGCGGTCCAAAGCGAGGAGGACAAAGGAGTGCAAATGGGATATGGAAAAAGAGAGAGAAACCTACGAACCAGGCAAAGAATGTCGCAAGTCAGCAGGTCCACCGCGGGGCTAATGGAAAAGCACTTCGGGGAGAGAGGCTACTGTAGCAACAGGGACAAGCTAAGGATGGGATTGCAAACGCATACAAACACCATGCGGAAGATGAATGCTCTCAATGAATATGGGGTGCATGTGAAAGGGGTGGGAACCCACATGCAGGAGCTAGCCAAGGAAACATTGCCCATAATGAAGCAGCTGGAGAATGCCAGGAGAGTGTATACTGATGCGGAAATGGAGGGCACCATAAGAACAACCAAATACCTCAGAAGAATGGACAAGGAATACCGGGACCCACAGGAGCAACCCATGACGACAGGGACCGAAAAACTGGGAACGGTAAACGTCATAAAAGAAGCAAAAAATGAACTGGCCACTAAAGGGATAAACTTCACCAAACTACTCACACTATTCAGGAACTACCCGGACCTCAAGGACCTCACCACTGCAGATGGGAAAAAGGCGCTACCGATAACGGCATTGAAAGCAACGGGGGGGAGGGTACATGACAATAAAACAGTACAAAAAATAGCACAAGGCATGTTACACCTGTACCCTTATATTTGTGAAGCACAGCCCAACAATGTTAAAGCGCCAGGGGACCACTGGGACCATGAGCGGAACAGAAAGTTGAAACCTGAGTATGTGCAACCAAGGAAAACAGGAGAGCTGGAGAAATAAACCAGAAGCACAAAGGCAATGTCGGAAATAAGAAACTGGCCAACGCAGATAAAGGCGCTACACGAGGCAGGGAACAGCCTGAGGGACATAATGCAACTGGTGTCCATGTACCCGCTGGCCAACCAAAAGAAACACTTCGAGGAGGCAGGGGTGGAATGGATGGAACAGGAAAGGGAAGCCCTGGGTATAGGAGGAGTGGACCATGAGTGGGAAGAAGATGACATGATGGGGGAATGGAACCCACAAGCAAGTGCCGGAGAAGGGCTGATACAGCTGGACGAACGCAAATGGGCAAAACAGGAGGACCCGATGGAGGCACCTGACCGGGAAGGAACCCACGCACCTACCAGGATACTGGCCAGTAGACAGTACCTGGACAACCCTGCAGACCCAGACTCGAAAGTAATACAATACGAAACTCAGTGGACGGACAGTGAAGGGAACGTGCTGAGCACGTGGAGCACTGAAGAGACAATTAGAAAACACATACCGGAACACAACCCCACAGGGAACCGAAGATGGGAGGAACTGGTGGAGGAATGGGAAGGCACCAAACAGGGTGAAAGAACCAAAAGCGGGCCCGTGAGCGAAATACTAGCAGGCAAGCCGAGAAGCGAGCAAAGGTACTGGAGGGAGGTCACCCACTTGACGATAACCACGGGGGAAACAAACCCAGACCAGGACATTAAGCACACACCGAACACAAAAAACAGGCAGCTGCGTACTGAAGGCGACACTACCTACTGTTATGAACCCAACGGAGGTCTGATAGGCACCCTCAGCACGGCAAAAGTCAGGGAACTATATAACAGATATACCAGAGAGGTGGGAGATGGAGCGGTGCAACGCCCGACAGGGGAACAGCTGGCCAAAAGGCTGAAATTGAAACTGGAGCATAAAATACATGTTGACACGTTTGAGGAGGAAATTGCGCAACTACTCATAAGATACTCCAGCAAGGCAGAAATGAAGCACAGAAAACGAAACCTGCAGAACCACTGGACCCTTCCCCCAGAAATGATGGAGGCGGTCCAAGCAGCTACGGGGGCCAGGACAGAAGTATTTGCCTCTCCGCTCAACGTACATAAAAACACTAAGACATATTACTCGCAATACCCGAGAGACTCGGTCTTCGGGGCTGCTGGTTCAGCCTGGGAGGCGCAATGGGGGCAACTGGGGGCATACCAATTCAACCCGGAATACACGGCCGAAGACCTCCACAGGGCACTAAAGATGGCGATAAACGCTACAAAAACAGCCAAACCCGTCCTAGGGGTAGGCATATACCCCACGTATGCAAAAAGCCCGTACAGAAAACTACTAAACAAGCACATGGGATACAGGGTACACGAGTTACTCGAAGTGAAGGAGGGGCAGTTTACCTTCCTACCACCGGACCACTGGATGCAAGACAACCTACAAACACCCAAGCAGTGTAACTGGAACATGAGGATATTGGTAGTTGCAAATGCGGCGGGATGGAGGAAATTTTGCCCAAACGCGGTGAGAACACACGACATATTCAGTAAGGCCCTTCTCAGATGCCCACAAAGCAAGGTCAGGACGGTAGGGAGGGCATGTTACATACACAGGCCTCTCACACTCAGGGACACGGACAGACAGCCCAGGTCGATTACGGACTGGGAGAAAGACTGCGTCATAGACCCGTCCCCATGGACGAGTCATGAACTGCCTGTACTGCGCGCATTACCAGGAGAACAAGTGGAGAACCATATAGAAGAGATTATTGACCGCTGGATGGAAGACAGGGGGAGGGAAGGTGAACACAGGGGATTTTCACTAGGAATAGGTATTCCCTTACTCCTGGTTACCTTTGGTTATTAATGCGTACTTTTGGTTATGTTTCCTTACCTTCGCTTGATTTATATCCGACTGGCAGAAAATGACTGGCAGGGTCATCGAGCCGGCTTCAGAATGCCCCGGGGCTCATTCAAGAGGTCACGAGGACGACGCACGAGACCGAAACCGCAATCAAGTCACAGGGATCAGCGATCGGGACGCTTGTGAGGGACTGGAGGGGAGGGAAATAATTATAACCCGATGAGTGTCGTCCATGAAGGGAGACACCATTCAGTTTTATATACTTCAAGCGACATCCGACATGCGCGAGACTGAATCTTTTGCAGCTCGTCCAATCATGAATTAGAAACTATAGAATTATACAAACGTTAATCGTATGTTCGCAACCTCAGGTTGGACAAGAGGTAGATGTCAGTCGTTGCCTGCGCTGGGTTGACGTTGGCGAACTTGTTCACTTCGCGATTTGAATTGGCGCTCAAGCTAACACCCTTCTAGAAGTCCAAGAAACAGATTAAGACATACAGGCACGACTTCAATATGGAGCTCCAGGTTAAGTTTTAACTGTGCTCTTTTTTATCGCAAGACATGAAATCTGCGGGCAACCTGGAATTCAGAGCCCTAGGATGTGCTTCTTGCATAGAGCGTTCAGCATACGATCGTGTTGTATTTGCAGTAAATAAAGCGGAAAGGATGCCACTAACTCACCCTTCTGTGTAAAAAAATATGCTTCAGGTGTGCAGTATCCCGACACAGCTGCAACGCTGCGGAGACCGCTACTGTTTCACGACGGGACAAACTGGAATTGGCGCCATGCACAGGTAAGCTGAAAGCCTGGCACACCTGTTGCCTCATTCTTAACGAAGGAGCTGTTACTCAAAAGATGCGGTGCGTTCGGCAAATACATCACCTGCACAAAACAACACGGGATATACCTCGTTTGCCCTTGCAACTACATCGGGAGGGGGAAGTATCCGATCCCCGTAGGTTTACCATGGCGGGGCACCGAAAGATACCTTGAAAACATACTTGTACCCGTGTTGCACTACGCATACGAGGTTTCCACGAAACGGAAGCAAGGACGAGTGATCCGGAAAAAGTGACTACATACGGAGGGCTGGAGCGTTATGTCTTATGCGGCTGCCATTTGCCTGTGTTTCCTAGTATAGTGTAGAAACCTCCTTGTTCTCGTCTGTGACCTTCGCGCTTCTTATTACCACTCGTGCGAACGTGGTGACCTCACACACCTGCCTGAAGAAAGACAAGACACCTACACTCAGCACTGACCTTCCAACGCATATCACCTGTGTGTCACCTCATTTACTTCCACGCTTGCAGGTAATACAGCGATTCATTCAGAAAACGAATATCATAGTCGGGAGGGAATTATGATGTTAACTACTTCAGGCTGCTTAACCGTTCGGCCACACGCCACAGCTGCATCTCGCGTTGCCCCCATCCGAACGGCGGTCCTCCTGAGTGGCCTGACAAGGCCTCGGAGAAATGAACGCACTTGCAGAGGGAAGTTAGCGAGACAAACAACCTCGTGGTATCCATTTCACTCCGCGCCCTCAGATCTGCACCTGCTGCCCGGTCTGCACCGGGCTCCGACTACAGCGTTTCGATGTCTGCTCGCGTGTCTCGTTGACAAATTAATCGCCTTTCCCAAGGTAGGGGACAGGGGACCCAGACCCTCAACGATGGATGTCTTAGGGGCCAACACCACGTGGAGTAGGGAAGAAATAAGCAGAGATGCACTTAGAAGGTGGGCGTTGCAATTCGCGAACCCAGAAGCGGAAGAAGGGGACACGGAAGGGGACCAGTGGTTACAGTGGGAACGGGGTGAAATTGAGGAAGTAGAACCACAGTCTGAGAGTCAGTGGGACAACAACGGAAAAGGATACCCAGAACCTGACAGAAGATTCAACAGGAATGAAATGGTCTATACAGACGGAAGCCAGAGAAAAGTCAAAAGAGAAAATGGGGAACAGGAGGAGGTAACCGCTGCGGGAGTATGGGACCCAAGAGGGGGGCAGAATACGGAATACATGCAAAGATGGCAGGGCCGCTGCCAAACGGTCAACAGGGCGGAGCTGACAGCCATATATATGGCACTAATGCTGGAGGCCAATACAGGCAACACAGAGGTAAACATATGCACAGACAGCTTGACCTCGCTTTACCAAATACAAAACATGAAAAGAAGGCCCCATGCGTTGGAGAAGCATGTGCACAGGGATATACTCTGGAAAATAATGAAACAAATACAAACGCTCAACGGGGAAGGGACCAAGGTGGCACTATATAAAGTCAAAGCACATGTGGGGATACACGGAAATGAAAAGGCTGATGAGGTGGCAAGGAAGGCCTGTGTTGAGGGAGAGTACGGCTTCAACCACGATAACACTGACACGGTAAAATTACTTGCCATATGCGAGGCCACAGGAAGACAATTGGAAGGTCACCAGGCAGTACTTAACCACGTAACAAAACGAGTACGGGAGGCAAAAATGACGGGGAAAACGAACATAATACAAAGACTGAAAAGGAAGCTAGAGACCGGACCAGAGGAATGGGAAACCAAAAGACAACGCATTGAAAGAATGGAAGCTGAGCGAGCAAGAAGAAACGGAGAGCTGGAAGAACCAGGGGCTGAAGAGGGAACTGGGGGAGACACATGGCCGGAAGAACTAGATATGCAGACGCAGGAAGAAGAAATAGAGATTCTGCAGATGGAACAGGAAGAGGAAGCACTGATTGAGGCACAGGGAGTATGGGCAACCCCACAGGAGGGCGACGGAAGCGTGCCCCTGTCGACGGGGAAGGAAGCAGGGATGCACGAGCAGGAGGAAGACAGGGGGATAGAGGAGGAAGAAATGAGGTTGAACCAAGAGGAGGGAGTGACACTTGTGCGGGGGCCTCCACAGAGAGTCGATGAGCCACTGGATGCCCAACAGCATGCCGAGCTGCAGGAAACGCGGGAAACAGGGCCACCAGACACCCGGGACATACACATGGGGACACAACATGAGGAAGAAGAAGAGCTGACTGCAATGGCCCAGCAACAAGAGGAAGCACAGGAGGAACTGGTGACAATGCACGAACGAAATGGCACAGCAGCAGGCGGTAGCACAAAGGGAAGCACGACTCGCCGGGGAATGGAGGAGGGCCTCGATGGGAAAGATAAGGGTAGCAGTGCAGGAGACGCCGGAGAAATACATGCAACACCTGAAAGGGGACACAGCCATACACAAACTCTCCAACGAGTACTGGAAAAAGGGGAACGAATACCTGAATGAACACGATGTGACAGTCCTATTAAGATGTAGAGCGAACAAATTGCCGGCGGGCCCCTATAAAAGTGGAGAAGAGGGATGCGGACACGAAAGTGTAAATGTTGCGGGATGCCTGGACAAGTGAATGCAGGGGGTTTCATACGCACGGCCCATGTACTAGGGGGATGCACGGAAAGGGAAATAAGGAATATGGTAATAAGCAGGTCGGACGAGACCACCAAAATGATAGCATTGGGTATGAATAAAGGCAGAAAAGGGGGATGCATAATAAGGACCCATGCGGGGAAGAAAGGGACCGGGATGAATGCAGGCAGACCAATAGAAGACTTCCTACTCACAAGAGGGCAATGCAGAATGGATGGGAGGAACCACCCGGCACCGGAACATGGAAAGGACACCATACCGCACTTCGTGGACATAGTAATGCTAGAAGGAACCGAGAAAGGAAATAAGCAGCCGGGGTACACACACCAACAAGCAATGGCAGATGCCGGGCATATACACCTAATTGAGGTAACCTATACGGATGAAATGAGCTGGGAAGAGGCACTAAAAACGAAATATACGAAGTATGCACCATTGGTAAAGCTATTAGAATTGTACGGGTACAAGGTGACGCTACATGTGACAGTGTCGCAATCGGGTTCGGTTCCAAACCGAAACCGGTACCGGTTCCAAGATTTTCATTCGCTCCTGAACCTGTCGGGACATCAGGACTGTTGGATCCGAACGGACCCAGTCCCGACGAGATCCTGTTTGCAATGGATCCGATCGGTGCCGAACTTGTCGGGACTTTTGTGCGATTGGAACCGGACTCATCGAGGCCATGTTTCCATTGGATCCGATCGGAACCGGACCCATCGAGACCACCTTTTGAATGGGTCCGATCGAACTGAAACTCGTCGGGTCAAACCTGACACTAGGCGAAGTACAGTTGGAGTACGTAGAATGGGACTTGCCAAGATGCCAGAGTGAACGTAGAAACAATGCATGGCTCTCCAGCTAGTATAGAGTTCCCACGTCTCCACGTCTCGTGCGTCAGATAATAAAATATGAAGTCTGGACGGTTCGATTAAAAAACAAGCGGGCTGGGAGTTCTTGGACAGTGCTTT
The DNA here is from genome assembly GCA_001247695.2 of Cymbomonas tetramitiformis. Classification (NCBI taxonomy): domain Eukaryota; kingdom Viridiplantae; phylum Chlorophyta; class Pyramimonadophyceae; order Pyramimonadales; family Pyramimonadaceae; genus Cymbomonas; species Cymbomonas tetramitiformis. The sequence continues at coordinate 83,332 of LGRX02033236.1, forward strand.
CTGGACAGTGCTTTCTGGACAGTGCTTTCTGGACAATGCTGTACGTGGCTAAGCGAATTGCTCTCCCGCTCTGCACGCATATCATGATATTATTTTGAAATCAAGCTACGTGTTTTACTCTAAGGTATTTGCTCCCTTGTCAGCTTCCCCACGTACGTGATATATAGGGAGCGAGATGTGTGTGCGGGTAATATCGATCACTCAAACATGAATAGAGTCACGTTTGAGGAACGCTTTGTGAAGTTTTATCCTGGAAAAGAGCAAGTTGACCTGAGCGTGCAAATTCATTCAGATTCCAGGGTCATGGTTTAACAACATGTCTGCGGCTGAACGTCGTAAATCATTTTCTGCAGTGGCCGTGGAATATCAGGCCCTAGAGTATTTCCTGCATGCAATCCCCGCAGTAATAAATTCCCTGCCATTCGTTTCCAGGTGCACGACGATGTCTCTGACGATGAGAATCACGAGGGATACTGGATCAAGCTCGAAACTTGGAATAGATACCGACACGAAACGTTCAAGGATAACAGAGGTGCCGAAGCCATTTACATCAAGGCCAATGCGCCAAATTCAGCGGCCGACTCCAGTGTTGCCACCGGGGGCCACTACATTAGTGGTAAATAGTTAAAGTATCTGAACAATCATGCTGTGGAGACTCATTTGATCATTTTGTATCTAAATTACCCGTTTGGAACCGAGCTTGAAGAGTCCCAATTTTCGTTGTACCCGAACCTGGTGGGTGAAAATTATTGTCAACCCGTTATAACTTGGAACCGATGGGATAATTTAGAAATGAACCCGAACTCGTTGGTTACATCATCAGATGAACCCGATGGGAACCGAACTCGTTAGGTATTCATATCGGTCGACCCGAGCAATATGAACTTATTAAGTCCCTAGTACCCCATGGACCCATCAGGTTCGGTTTGGAACCGATTGCGACACTGACATGTGATGGTATTCGGGAACACGGGTACAATATATGAACACACGGAGAAGATTCTGACCAAACACCTAGGATTCGACAAACAGGAAGCACTACACCTACTCAGAAAGATACATGACCTCGCTACGGGATACGCAGTAAGCCTTAACTCCTATGCTGTTATGGCATTTGGAATTTCTACGGCATGGTCGGCTAGACCGTTGCTTGTTAAGGTGCATATGAAGACATATGTGTTCGTGCTTGCAACCAAGTTCTGTTTGGCATCGTTAGGCACATTTTGAGCTATCGAGTGCCTTGATAGGGGGTGTCTAAGGGGTCCGAATTGGCGTTTGTGGGGGGGTAAATCGATCGATTTAAATGTCGTTTAAGCGTGAGATAACTGCATGGGAGTTAACAGACTATATAGGAAAAAAGTGGACACCGAACCGGATTAAGAGAATGGATGGGAGAAGAGTCATGGGGACTCACAAAGCCCCACACCCCGAAAAAGGGTGTCTCTTTTTCTTTTTCTTTTTCTTTATGACCTCCGGAGTCCCGATGACATGTCATTACACATTTGACAACGACCAGTGATGACTGAGGAGTGTCACAGTGATGACACGTCAATAATTATAAGAGGCAGTTATACGCTGCCGCGACAACACCCAGCATGTCGTCTGACCTGCCAACCATAACTAGCTTCTCGCTCGCTCGTCTTCGCGGACTAATCCTACGGTCGCACTGCTCGCTCAGAGCCCGAATGCTATTTCTTACCACGTCACGACCATCATTACCTTTAAGCTCTGTTTCCAAATGCTTGATGACTCCGACTATAGTAAGTGCACACATGGCAAAAAGAAATCCATTGGTTGTCGACGATGAGCGAGCGACAATAAGAGTTACGGCCAGAGCTGTGGGGTTATTATATAACATTTGGGGTCATATAATCTCTGATATAAGGGTTATAGTTATATAACTACAAGCTTGCCGAAAAGGTCCGATTTTGGGGTTATAGTTATATCACTATAACCCCCAATATAAGGGTTACATCGGGGGTTATATCGGAGGTTATATCCCGATCTCGGAATTCGTCGACGCATATGCTTTCATAATCAGAAACTTGGAATGGGGTGACATGTGATACAGTGCCTCAGTTGCCATGCAATACTGCCGCATCAGCAGCCATGAGCCATGCTATGCTACGCTGTTACGATATCGTAAATCACATGACCGTGGTGTCACACTTTACTTCACGTGAATATTGAAATATACTTGCGACTCTCGTCAACTGTTGTGACACTCTCGCTATCACACTCTTACACACTGTTTTGCAGGGATGTGTCTACAAACGGAGCTACGGGAAATCGGACCAGAAAATTTGCAATCCAGATTAGGAACAAACAAATGCCTAATTTCTTTTGTTGATAATTAGGTCATGGAAGTTTTTGCGACTGTTCAACATGTGCATATATGTATGTGGAAGATATATCTCTATGACGTTCGGGTTTTTGGCAGCCTTGGTACCATTCACGCGTGACACCGAGGCCCTCAGATGTGCCCTCGAATTTAAGCTCTCACCTTGCCCCCCCCCAACAACCACCCCAAATACTTTATTTCGGCAACCCTCTAGCATCTTGGGATGCTTTACACGCCGCTTGAATCGAAGTGATTCGGCCTATGCGGCCAGATTAGTCACCTCAACCAATCAGCCCCAGCCCCCCCTACAGGGCCACTTTCGACAACCTTATATAACACCATTTTGCACTAAAACTAGGGCGGCACAGGGCAAGCCCTTGCTCCCAAATTCACTCCACACCTCCCACCTTATGTTCTTCGCAAGTGGGCACCTGCCCTTGCTACCTACGTCGCGCTAGAGCCCGCCACAAGCAGTGAACTCGGTGGTACCGACCTGCCTGGGCGCAAAAATATCGAGGTCTAGGGGGAGGTCAAACCCCCCCAAGGCAAAATATCGAGGTCTGGGGGGGTCTAACCCCCCATGGCAAAATATCGAGTCTAGGTAGAGGTCCAACCCCTCCGGGTCTTGAAAACATAGTTTGGGGGGAGGTATTTCAATGTGATGTGCTGGCGGCTTCCAGGGTCAAATCGTGGGCAGCCCATGTATATCGAGCAGGAAATTGATCCTTCCTTGCTAAGGTGTAGTGAGCCTTGTACCAAATCATACCCTTGCACAGATACGCATACATGCGGGTACCATATCTGTGGATAAATAAAAACTGCTATGCTGCCTTTGCCAGACCGTGGTTTGTCATTCGGATCTTATGGCCAGATTCCGCAGCTACCGGAATACTGAGGTAGACGGAGTTGTGATCCTGAGTTGTGTTTGACATACATAACTAAACGAATTCACATTAGTACGTTGTCGAATCCATCCTATGAAATGTTCGTCAATGCGCGCGTACCGGACCGAAAAAAGGAGTTTGGCAGACGAGTGAGGATTTAAAGTGGACTTATAAAGACCCTCCGATATCTCGTAAGCAGGGCCTCCTCCGTTTGCATTAAAAACAAGCCTTATTCGAAAAAGGCTCTCCATTCTGCCTGTGAACCTCCATAGTAGCTCTTGGAGGGGAGGAAGGGGTGGATGCACTATATAAGACCGTGGAAACAGGACCTAATGGGTCAAATGTCGATCGGCAAGCGCAATATCTATCCGTAACGTAAACCTCGGAAGATACCCTGAGCGTCACTCTGAAATACGAAACGCAAATCAAGGGGGGCTACATCCTAAGAACTGTAGGGCTATATGCCTAAGGTGAGGGTTTAAAGTGGACTCAGTTCCCCCCGATATCTAAAAACACCTTGAGGGACGCCTCATCGGTGTAAGAAGACTGGCCAGCTCAACAACAAAGACATCAAAGACATAATATATAAAGGTATGCACCCTATAAGGTCATAACACTTCTAAGAGGGGAGATCTGTCAGGGATTTGACCGATGACACATGTGTCATACATGTCATACCGATCATACATGTCATACATGTCATACTATGTCATGTCATGTCATGTCATGTCATATGTCATAATGACATACAGTCGTCGAGTATTGTCAGTACGGTCGACTATGACATGTACAGTCATAATGGCTGTCATCCACTTAAGGTGAGTGACATCTGTCATCGAGAGGCCAGGTATTGGCATCGAGATGGCGAAGCAAGACAAGTCTTGAAGAACCGAAGTGTTCTGAGAAGACGCGTCTTCGCTTCAAGCATGAAATGAACAGCATGCGAGCATCAATGGCTATATCGACCCGCCGATGCGGGTAGTTCACCCAATGCGCCCTCGGGTTCACAACCCGATGGTGGTAACGCGTATGCCGCGTGAGGGCATTGGAGGTATATGAGGAGCATTGGGCTCAAGCAAGCACTTCTGGTCTACCAGTTTGCTGCACTCATACCCCACCATATACTTGCGCGTGCTTGCTACTGTTCAATAGCAGCCGCGTCTCAAATCACGAGTCCGTATAGGACCGTGACAATTACCCGGCCTTAGGTACATCCCGCTGTACCTAATTTCGCTTTTACTTTTGACGCCGTGGGGAGCCAAATTATTATCCGGAGGTCGTATGGCCCATAAATATTGTTGATTACCTGTCCCTTATGGTCTTCAATCACTTAGTTGGTGGTAGTTGGATCATTACGATGGTATTGGCGAGTGGTTTATCTTGGCGATTTTCAGAAATTCGAAAATTATGAAATTCGAAAATATTTAGGTACATCCCTTAGGTACATCCTTCTATTTTTATCATTACGCCATCGTTGGCATACGTAAGCATATATATTAAGTTATGATGCTTTTCTACCCCTCTTAAAGCATTTATGACAGGAGGGATATACACTCGATCGAAAAATTGCGGCTTCATTAGATCAGTCATTTAACACACAACCATGCAAGACATATTTTTTGAAAGACAAATGTTTTTTTTGTTGTAAAAAGCGGATTGATGCAACTTCCCTCGAACAATATGATATATATATATATCGGATCGTATGAGGGCGTGTGATAGTTTCCCATGTCCCTGACCGAGTTGGTAATCGGGTGGTCGATATAGTGCTTGAAACGGACCGATATCGACGTCGAAATAGGCGATATGCTTAGGTACATCGGGATGTACCATGGAGCTCTTAGGTACATCCCTGTGTACCTCCGGGTAATGGACACAAGGTGTTCCTCCTCCTTGCGGACCGCAAGGCTGCGTTGAATTCCGTGACGGACTCCGACGGGTCGGTGTAGGCCTTGACGCGGACGCCAAGGAGGTCCGATGTCCCCTGAAAGGGTGCACCGGAGTCCAGCAGACGACGTGCGAACTCCAACAAAACCCGCTTGCCGTCCATCGGGTGTAGCGATGCAGATGCCTCGAGTCAGTCCCCCGCCGGAGAGGCGGGACACACGATGAGCTCGAGAGTCGAAGATAGCAGTTTGTTGGCCTCGGAGCGGACGGCCAACGTCGCAACGCGGAGTCCTCCAAGTCGAAAAGCGGTGCAAATAAAACGTCCTGTGCCTCGAATGCCTCCTGGAGTGCGGGCACCAGCTTCGCGAGGAGCACTTGCGCGTTGGACTCAGCGTGCCGGTGAATCTCTCATGTTTCTCACGGAAACACTTCCGGACGACGTGCTTGGCTACGCTCTCGTCGAAGCGCTCACGGGTCAATGAGCGAACCCCCGCCGGGAAAACTGCCTGGGCGGAGTTCGCAGCCGGAACATCAGCAGGTGCCGGCGTAGCCGGCGTGACTGAATTACGTGCGGCAGCAGAGTCGAAAATCGTCGCTAGAGAACGTCCGCGTGACGCCATACTCGAAGTCAATCTAGTCGCAACCATGATAAAAGAGACTGTAGAGACGAAGTGAGGGAAAACGGGACGAGGTGCGGAAGGAGCGGCGGCCAAAAGTCGTAATGCGGTTGTCGAGGAAAGCAAGGGAAAGCTGTGGCATAAAAATCTCCCCACGTGCATAAGGTATTGCACCTAAGGGAATAAAGGTTTCATCCTCTGAAATAGGAAAGGAGTTTTTCATTGACTCTAGTTCCTGAATCCAGAATCACATAGAAAATATATTCTATCCTGTGCATATAGAAAGTACATTATATTCAGATTCTGAGCATACAAGTGGACTTGAATGCACTCGGATTTGTACTGAGTTGCAATTGTTCAAAGTTTTATTCTTACATCACTACTTATTTGTGGAATAGCATACAATGGTATAAACCATCCACATATAGATTGACATCATACTCGTGGTTTCATATCATTTTGGCATATAAGACACGCATGCTTCATTGAGTAATTATGACTCTGTGAAAGCTCATTCTGGAATGTTTAAAAATTTGTCGCCTCGTCCATTAGGCCACGAAGTCTTGGGAAAAGCCATGGCGGGACTCGAACCCGCAATCTGCAGATGGTTTCCAAGCGCAGTTCATTCTCATTCTGGAAAGTTACATAAACTTTAAATTAGTGGCAAATAGTCATCGACAAGTCACAATTCTGTCGGCATTGAAATGACACATTCATCATTCATACTTCTTTACCATGACAAGTCTCTGAATAGTGTATGCCCAAAAATAAAATAGGCACCATTGAGATAAGTGATCATGTACTGAAGAAGATTCACATATCACTAGGCGATGCCATGTTCTAATACTGGCATATAATATCATCACAATGAAATGACATACCAGCCATTCATTAAGTTGTTGTCATTATAGACACTTCTTGATTGACTCTCTATTAGCTTCGATACCAAAGTTAACTTCGGTACCATCACTGATTTCGTTGTTTATTGTCTAAGTTGGGCACACTATTGTCTAAGTTGGGCACACTATTGTCTAAGTTGGGCACACTATTGTCTAAGTTGGGCACACTATAGTGACCCTGAACTGACAATGTATGTGGGCTGCAACCCAAAAACTGCATATTGAATCATAGTGAATTGACATTGGCATTTAACATCATCTGGCATTCGCCACATTCAAAAGCGTCAGGCATGTTGCTGGTATGACGTAGAGAAAATCGGTGTTCATATTGACATTGTTACCTCGAAAGCACTTGATTCGATGAGTAATCTCAGTCTGATTTTCTATCAAACCATTTTTCACATAACATAAAAATTAAATGGCATTCTCCATCACCATTTGATTGGTTTGATGCACCTCTTTGTAAAGGGGGAAGAAGGAGTATAGATTCATCCATTCTTCAGACAGCTGCCACAAATTGATTTACATCATTTTGATTTTACGTCATTGTGATTTTGCTTGGAAGATTAAAAATCTTATGAAAAGTTCCAGCATCTGTGTATAGCAGTCATAAGGTAAACGTTATTGGACACGAAGTGGGAACTGGTTCCGCGCGATCGAAGATGTCATCAGACCTGAGACAGGTCGTCATCGTCATTTCGCCGGATCCGAGGTGCCATGCCACCGCTCCGAGGTCAAGTGCACATGGTAAAACTGCGAACGGAAGGTCAAAGGCAAAGGGAAAGGCAAAGAAAGGGATTAAGATTTAGCGGCAGTAGGAATAGTTTTCAGAAGCATATGAAAAGTATTCTAGTGCTTCTGAAAACTATTCCTACTTCTTCTATATCATAAACCCTTTGCCTTGCCTTTTACCTCTGCACGCGACCGGCAAGCATCTTTGAAACTTCCGAGTTTCAAAGATGCGTTTTGTATTTTGGGTGCACCCTAATCTTACAAAACAGCCGAGCGCTTCCCGTTTGTGCGGGATATTCACATGTATTTCATGGAATATTTCATATGAATTAACACACATGCACACGCAGGGGAAACCCTCGGCTGCTTGGCATCTTTGGGTTTGGGTTTGTGTTCGAACCCAAACCCAATAAATCTGCCTTAGAAATAAATTGCGCGTTGGGCGCACAAGTAAATTGAAGCCTTGATCTTCTGGTAAATCAAAGATATGTATCTTGGCAGTATTTTTGCCAAGTTTCGTGCTCTAGGACGCACGGGAAGCCCTCGGCTGTTTGGCATCTTTGGGTTTGGGTTCGAACCCAAACCCAAACCCAAAACATCTGCCTTAGAAATAAATTGCGCGTTTCGCGCACAAGAAACTTGAAGCCTTGAGCTTCAAGTAACCTGAAGATATGTATCTTGGCAGTATTTCTGCCAAGTTTCGCGTTCTAGGACGCACGGGAAGCCCTCGGCTGTTTGGCATCTTTGGGTTTGGGTGTCACGTTCGAACCCAAACCCAAAACATCTGCCTTAGAAATAAAATGCGCGTTGGGCGCACAAGTAACTTGAAGCCTTGAGCTTCGGGTAACTTAAAGATACAGCAGGTCGCGGTCTATAAGAAATGATATCTACAAGAAACCAGCCGCTAGTTTTCTCTCCAAAAGTTAGAAAAAACGGTAAGAAATCACCCGCTAGATTTTCCATGGGAGAGGTCTTGAAAATCCTCCGATTAAGAAAAAACTGACGCTAGACGGATTCATCAACCTAATCAGTATATATAGTCCAAACATATAGGGCTTATTTATCAATCATATAGGGCTTATTTGGCAGTTAACAGTGTTCATCCACCGCAGTAATCGTCCGCCATACCATGCATGCCACGGGTGGCCGAATTACAAATGTGGAGAATAAAGTATCAGCCCGGCTCGGCAGATAAGAAATCAACACTGAGATCCAACCTACCTGTCATCTCATGTCGAAATTAAGAAAAACTCGACGCTATGCGTGACAAATATGGCATCCTCCAATAAGATATTCACGACGCTAGAGACGAGAATCTGGGACCGTCAGATTAAGCGACCAGCGCTAGCGAAATTTTTACTTTTTCTTATAGACCGCGACTTACTGTATGTATCTTGGAAGTATTTGTGCCAAGTTTCGTGCGCTAGGACGCACGGGAAGCCCTCGGCTGTTTGGCATCTTTGGGTTTGGGTACGTTCGAACCCAAACCCAAAGGCAAAGGCATAGGACAGTTTCGTAGATCTGTCCCGATGCCTTTGCAACCTCGCATGCTAACTCATATTATAATGAATATTCAACATTCAAGCGTTGGATACCCCACGCCAACGGGAAGCGCTCGGCTGATTTGTTATTTGGGTATGCGCACCCAAATGACAAAAAACGCATCTTTGAAACTCGTTAGTTTTAAAGATGCGTGGCCGATGCCTTCGTGCTTATGTGTATATTTCATATGAAATATGCCATAGATAAATGTGAATATCCCGCACAAACGGGAAGCGCTCGGCTGTTTTGTATTTTTAGGGTGCACCCAAAATACCAAACGCATCTTTGAAACTTCCGAGTTTCAAAGATGCTTGCCGGTCGTGTGCAGCGGTAAAGGGCAAGGCAAAGGGTTTATGATATATAGTAAGTAGGAATAGTTTTTAGAAGCACTAGAATATCTTTCATATGCTTCTGAAAACTATTCCCCATGGCACCATGCAACCTGCCTTCCCAGCATGCATGCTGCCCTCCGCTCGGCAGCATGCAATGTGTTGATGTGATTTCGCCGGAAATTTCCGGCGAAGAGACGATGACGACCTGTCTCAGGTCTGATGACCTCTCGATCGCGCGGAACCAGTTCCCACTTCGTGTCCAATAACTTTTACCAGTCATAAAGTTGATGACACGGTACATCATGCCGATTGAAGCATCAAATGAAGTCTTTATTTGACTTACTGACACATGAAGTTTATTATGAAGAAATCATAAATGCATATTTCTCCGGCTCTATCATATTAAATGAAGGGCACTGACATAGGAGAACGATGGTTTTTTAAATGTGAATAAGATATATTGTAAGCTTACGACCATTACTTTGACGTCAACAGCCTGAGATGCTGATTGTTGAAATTCAAGAGTTAAAGGATTCGTTGAATCAGCCTTGGTAACATGTGTTTTGATTGATGAATTGTTGATCCATGGTTTTCCCCCAAATCTAAGAGAAGCTGGCGCACAAGTTGTTGCCAGTGTCTGAAGGGAAACATCAAAAGCCAAAGGATTGCCATTTGTGCCATTCAGGCATCGAATTCCATAACAGCAAAGCCGAGTGAGTGAGATCTGCTGGAACAGTCACACCGCTTGCGTTGTGACTCTTCCTATAGTAGTGTGTATGGCTGTCACCTAAACCCGAACCCTAACTGTTTATGCCCGTGATATCGGGTTAACTGATCAACTTTATTACATTCTGAGAAAACCTATCACTGAGTGAATATATCCCGAGTCCTAGGGGTATATCCAACAGGTTTGGCCCCACGCACTCTTTATTTAGACACTGCGAAGTTTGGCCATGTCTGGCTAAACAGCGACGATTGAGATGGAGTGAGGGGCTCCTCTAGAGGCGCGGCGGGGCGGTATGGCCTAGTTGCATATCTGGTTGATTGGATCTGCGGAGGGCTCGTGCACGTGGCCGCTCGTTTTTTCCCTTGCTGCGCGTTGGTAGACGTTGGAGTTTTGGTCGGATCCGACACCACATTCCTTGGCCGCGTTATTCAATCCACATGCACGTTTGGAGACCTTTGCGCGCCGCAGCTTTCCACTGATTCCTCGACGACCTCATTTCGACTCTTGGCCGCCCCTCCTTCCGCACCTCGCCCCTCTTACCCTCGCTTCATCTCTACAGTCTTCTACACCATGGTTGCGACTAGATTGACATCGAGTATGGCGTCTCGCCGCCGCTCCCTAGCTACTATTTTCGACTCCGCTGCTGCCCGTAATTCCGTCACGCCGGCTACGCCGGCACCTACTGGTGTTCCGGCTGCGAACTCCGCTCAAGCTGTTTTCTTGGCGGGTGTTCGCTCTCTCACCCGTGAGCGCTTCGACGAGAGCGTGGCGAAGCACGTGATCCGGAAATGTTTCCGTGAGAAGCATGACCGATTCACGGGAACGGAGTCCAACGCGCAGGTGCTTCTCTCCAAGCTGGTGCCTGCTCTCCAGGAGGCGTTCGAAGCGGAGGATGCTTTATTTGCGCCGATGTTCGACTTGGAGGACTCCACGTTGGCCGTCCGTCCCGAGGCCAACAAACTTCTTTTTTCAACGCTCGAGCTCATCGTGTGTCCCGCCTCTCCAGCGGGTGACTGGCTCGAGGCCTCTGCGACATTGCACCCGCTGGACGGCAAGCGAGCCCTTCTGGAGCTCGCACGGCGACTGCTGGACTCCGGTGCTCCCTTTCAGGGGACATCGGACCTCCTTGGCGTCCGCTTTAAGGCCCACACCGACCCGTCCGAGTCCATCACGGATTTCAACGCGGCCTTACGGTCCGCCAAGAGGCGCAACACTCTCGACGATGACGAGGTGAAGGAGCTGTTCCTCGCGGCGCTGGACCCTGGATTCTACGCGCCGGTGGTGTCGAGGCTCTTCACGCACCAGCAGCGGGCGGCCGTGGACCTCCTCACCATTCAACAATGGGTCCTCGAGTGCTACGCCCGACACGTTGCAGCCGGTACGCACACTGCCTCGTTCACCCTGTCCGCGGCAGCCGTGGCCACTGACGGCGACACCTCGCAGCTGTCCGACCTCACGGCCATCATCCTCGACGTGAAGCGGCAGCTGAAGGTCCTCACGGACAAGGTCAACGGGCGGGGTTTTACCCCGCGAGCGGACAAGAACAAAATCGGCAACGGGGGAGGCGGCTCCGGTGTTCGTTTTGCGGCAGGTGACCTCCCGACGGGGGGAAACTGGCCGCAGTCGCAGGCGAGGAAGCGCGTTGCTTTTCACAAGGGCAGCGGTGACTTCATCCCGTTCTGCCAGAATTCGACGTGCAAGACAGGGCAGAAGTCCTCTCCGGAGGCTTTTCGGCCAATTTTCGAGAAAACATTTGTTTTTTCTTGGTTTGACGTCTTTCTTCATACTTAAGAGTGAAAATTCTTTCGGCCAGTCTTCGGCCAAACCCTCTTTTTGGGAGACTCGCTCGGCCAGGGGCCGGTCAATCGCGACAGGACTTCTCCCCTGGTGCAAGAAGGACGAGATGCGTCACTGGCACCGCGACTGCCCGAACGGCGGCAAGCACGGCGCTGGGGGAAGCTTCCACAGCTTATCCCTCGGTGACATCGAGAACGACTTACTGGCGGAGCGGTTTCAGGCGGCCATGGACGAGCACGACGGCGAGCGGTTCGATGCGCTCTGCCTTCTAGCGGGAGGTAAGTCGGAGATGCTCGACGGCGTTTCGGCGTGTGCCTTCGGGCTCGAGCCGGAGCGGGAGGACGGTGCGTTGCAGGACTTCCTACCCTACTGCCGGCCTGCCACCCACATGGGGGGCTTCACAGTGGGTGGTGTGGCAGAAGGCATTAAGGGGCGTAACCGGTTGACCCGAGGTCCAACTGGTTTGAAGTGATTAGTGCAAATTAATTAACTGGTTGGGGTTAGTTAGTTAGTAACTAAAAAATTGATTAGCTAGCTACAATTGGTTAATTACTTTTATTGCACTAGTTAATTGGTGGTTTAACTGGTTACAACCAATATTGAGTATGGGGATACAACGGCATTAAATGTTGCTCATTAATTCGAGATCAAACTCAGGTGAGGTACGCCTACTCTGTTTTTGAAGCGTGCGCGCCTCTTGTTGCTTGCGCTCCTCCTCGATGGCGGCCTCCCTCTTAAGCGCCACCGCAGTTTCCGCATCTCGCGCGGACTGCAACTACCGGAATATCCTAGTTCACTAGATATCAGAGGGTCCCGAACTGTGTGGATAAACTTTGATAAGATAATAAACCCTAAGCTAGATATACCCGGAACGGTCTCGCAACGGTCTCGGATACTAGCCTACCTGTGACACAGCGTGTGTCACAGCACGAACCTATAGATCAGTCAGCGGTCCAGTGTTGGTCCTAGGGGTCTGTCATAGGGGCCTGCACCGGGACTCCCAGTCAGGGCTGCCTATACAGATTCCAGCACACCACCCCAGCACTGTGGGTGGTGACTGTCTAGGAGAGTCAGAATGTTAAGATAAGTTAGGGCAGGAGCTAGGGTGACAAACCTAACTGCTAATTCAACTGTGCAATTCTGATACACAAATCGAAACCCTCTAGCCGGCACAAGAGCAGAAACATACAGGCAATGCAAGTCCTGCTAAACTACTGAAAAGCTCTGTGTCAGCAAGTCAGATTGAAGAGTTCAAAGTTGTCAAAGCAAAAGCATAAACCAGATTGAAGACCGTGTTGAGGTCAAAGTACATCTCAGCACACCACCATGAAAGTGGTGTACTGCCAGAACCAGAAACATAACTACTCGGGGTCAATGGCCAGAGGAGCACCGCCACCACAACGAGCACTGTAGTAGTCCGCAGTAGCACGGCGGAGTAACACAGGGCTGCCAAAGTGCAAGGTGTCGGTCGCTGAGAAATCATTCGCCAGAGAATTTGACGGAGTTGGAGTTGTTGATTCGTCGATCACGGGAGGCTGCACCGCACCAGGGTGCTGCCAAGTACTGCCCGACGGTGGCGCCTCGTCATCCGAAGACGATGCCGGCGACAACGGAGGACCGCCCTCAAATAAGATGCCAGGCGGCGGCGGCCCGGGATGCCACGGCACCGGAGCCATATAGAGGCCCTGCCGCCTCTGTACCCGCCGGTGGAGACGAGGCGGGATCGCACATGGCACCGTGACAAGCGGTGACTCCTCACTCCTGTACAGCACAGGCTGCCGCGCAGCCAGACCCGATACCTGCACAGGGTCGACGTCGTTGGCCACCGTATAGGTGGCTGCTCCCACTCCCACGACAGAAATCAAGAGAATGAAAGAGAGAAGGAAGGGCATCCCCCACAAGCCCGCGTGGGCGGGGAAGCCCCACGGAGGCCTTCCACAGCCGTAGCTGCGGGGAGCATCCTCATGCCAATCTCCCAAAGCACCACCAGAGTGAGGTGCTCGGGCTGCGGGCGTCGACGAGTGATTTGCCGAGACGGCCGAGGCCCGCGGCTTCACGACGAAGCTGCCGTCAGCGAGGTCCTCGTAATCGTCCGTGTCGTACCCCGTGAGATCAACCCGTCCGATGGCGGCGTGGTTCACGGTCTGAACGAACCCAGCGAACTCACCGTCCGCGTCCGCTGTGGTGGTCACCCGCGCCGATTGAAGTGGCGCGGGCTTCACATCTTCTCCCTGCGAGACAGGCATAGCAGGGGCCGGCACGGCGGATGCCGATGCCGCCGCACCACCTGCCGGAACCTGCTCCTCCGGTGTGGCCACCGCCGCGGCGGGTACGCACACCAGAGCCGAAGCCCCCTGCCCGTTACCGGCAGGAGGCGGGAAAGATGCGTGAGTGTAATGCACCTGCGGGTTGGCCGCGGAGTGAACCTCCGCGGCAAGATCGTCGAGCCTGCGGAGAATGTCGTCTCCCTCGGAATCCGGCTGCTGCTCCACGGTGAAGCCGTAGGCGGACACGTCAATGCCGCCCACCGCTCCCGCACAAAGCACCGCGGGCGGCCCGTACGCGGCTGCCGCGCGCGCGAAGGACTCCGCCCCGTCATCCGCCGCCTGCTGGAACAAAGCACACATGGCGAGTGCGTGCACCCCTTCTGCGTCCTCCTCGTCGATGGGAACGCAAAATGCCGCGGCAGAGGTGGGCGGGTGCTGGCGCCCGCCCAACGGGCAGTCGCGGTAAAAGTGATAGCTCTCACCTTTGCCCGCCTTCTTGCACCTACCGCAGAACGGCTTTGCCCGTTGATCGTCACGGTCGAACCCCACTGGTGGGGCCTTGTGGGTCCCCACACGGAATCCCCGCGGCTGCTGCCCCCGCTGCTGCTGCTGCCGCTGCTGCACCCGCTCCCGTTGTTGACGCACAACCGGAGCGGCCTCACCTTGCTGCCGCTGTACGAGCTCCTTCAGCTCCGTGATCTTCTGCAGCAGTGCGTCGTACTCGCTGCTAGACAGGTGCGCGGAGATGCCGTCCGCGCCAGAAGCCGTCTTCCCCCCGCCCGTCTGTGCCCAAGCCTGGTAGATCTCCACAACCATGGAACGGAGCGAAACCAGTGACACATGAGCCAAGTCAGCGGTCATGGGATAGCGGACCTTCACCGCAGCGTAGAAGGTCGGGTCGAGTCGGGTGTAGAGGCTCAACTTCCTCGTGGCCTCGGTCGGTGTCCAGTCGGAAGCTCGGTTATCCCGCACCAAACGTTGTTCCTTAGCCAAGATCGGCTGCGGGTCAACGTTTGCGGGATAACGCAACGCGGCGTGCTCCTCCTGCTGTGACTCTCGTAGTGCCACCGGCACACAACCCTTGATGATGTCGACAAGGGCTCGCCGTCCATCTCGGTCAGTCGAAGAATCGGTACCAGTCAGCCAGACGAACGCGTTGCTGTGCTTCTCAACCACCAGGGCAAGGACGTCGTAGAGAAGCCCATTCACCTTGTTGACCACAGGAGCCAGAGGGTCGTCGAGGTCAAAGGCACACAGTTCCAGTCCGGCCGACTGAAACTCCGTACGCAGCTGCACCACCAGGTCGGACAGAAGGCCAGCGTCGTCCGTACCGCGAAAATGATGTTTCTTGTCACCAAGAATATCCTCACGGATACTCTTGGCCCAAGCCCGATGGAGTCGCGCCTTGTAGATCTCGTCGACGAGCTTGGACTGCTCCTGCAGGTAACGCCTGACGGCCACGTCCTCGTCTACGTTTGATGCAGGGTTGGGGGTAGGAACAAAAGGCGTAGCTGCCGTCGGTGTGTTCCGCACCCCGTCGATCAACCTCAAAGAGGCATCGATGTCACTGTCCCTGGTGAGGGACTTCTTGGATCTTGTCGTCATTCCCATCTCTAGAAAAGCCTGAGGGGAGGCGGTACGCCGCAACACGTTTGGGTAGGGCCGCGGAGAAAATGTGACGCCACGGACACGGAACGAGCGGTCGGGCCATGCTAGCGAGGGGCGAAGGAAGATGTCGTCGAAGTCAAAGGTGCCAAGGTCACCAGCCCAAAATACGGTAGCAGGCAGGATCAGAGCGAGCAAAAAACCGTGGATAATGGACATTGCGACGACGAAACCCAATCCAAGCCGGCACCCCATAGCTGCGGCTCAAAGTCGCTCACCGCAAGCCGCTCATCTCATAATTCTCCACAAATGCCCAAACGCGCTAACGCGCTCCACCTCTCCGAGCGGCCGTTTAGCCAATCATGGCCAAACTAGCAAGTGGAATAAAGCGTGGATGGGGCCACGACCTACCGGAATATCCTAGTTCACTAGATATCAGAGGGTCCCGAACTGTGTGGATAAACTGTCTGCTAAGATAATCAACCCTAAGCTAGATATCCCCGGAACGGTCTCGCAACGGTCTCGGATACTAGCCTACACAGCACGAACCTATAGATCAGTCAGCGGTCCAGTGTTGGTCCTAGGGGTCTGTCATAGGGGCCTGCACCGGGACTCCCAGTCAGGGCTGCCTATACAGATTCCAGCAGCAACTTCTTAGCCAACGTCGAAGCCGCCTCTTCATTCTTCTCAAGTTGCTCGCTTGTCGAACCTGCTGATGTAGTCCTCAATGATGTAGACCTGCAACCATGCCTCACACCACGCAACCACACAACAACGTTCCTCATAATAAACTCGAGTAATCTTGTGCTGAAATCTGTATAGGCAGCCCTAACTGGGAGTCCCGGTCAGGCCCCTATGACAGACTCCTAGGACCAACACTGGATTGTTGACTGATCTATAGGTTCGTGCTGTGACACACGTTGTGTCACAGGTAGGCTAGACTCCGAAACCGTCCGAGACCGTTCCGGGTATATCTAGCTTAGGGTTTATTTGTCTTATGAGTTTATCCACACAGTTCGGGAGTTTCTGATATCTAGTGAACTAGGATATTCCAGTATCTTGTACTTTTACAACTAAAAAATAGGCGAGATCTTGCACAAGCGAGGTACATCTTTCGAATGAGCTTAGGGGTTCGTTTCGTTGAGTTATGATAACTGAGAGATCGATGCACCTGCAAGGTGCTCAATCGGCTCCCACGTATCATCCTTGGTTTGATAGCCTTTCCATCTCACCAGCCACTCGCGTCGGCCTCTTGTCCACCGCATGGCGAGGATGTCCTCAATGAGGTACTCTTCCGATCCGCTTGAGGTATCCGCCAAATGCTTCCGAGTTCGACGTATTCCCCCCTTCTTACCGTCCACGACAACCGAAGCATTGCCATCCTCACCTCGAGGACCGCTTTTTGAAGTTGCAGTCGGAAGCTTTTTCTTTGTTCGCCCCATTATATCCAACACATTTTAGCGCGGTATATCTATATCCACGCAACGGACAGTTCTGCAGAATTTGTGAGTTGTGTTTGCGACACTGTTGACTGTAAGGTGTGTGTAAAGACGACAAATGGCTTCGTGAAAACGCTCGACACTCGACTGCTCGCTCATGACACTCGTGTCGTCTCGCGCGATTAAGGGTAAACGTTATTGGACACGAAGTGGGAACTGATTCCGCGCGATCGAGATGTCATCAGACCTGAGACAGGTCATCATCGTCATTTCGCCGGATCCGAGGTGCCACCGCTGCGAGGTGCACATGGTAAAGCTGCGAACGGAAGGTCAAAGGCAAAGGGGAAGGCAAAGGGTTTAAGATTTAGCGGCAGTAGGAATAGTTTTCAGAAGCATATGGAAAGTATTCTAGTGCTTCTGAAAAATATTCCTACTTCTTCTATATCCTAAACCCTTTGCCCTGCCTTTTACTGCTGCACGCGACCGGCAAGCATCTTTGAAACTTCCGAGTTTCAAAGATGCGTTTTGTATTTTGGGTGCACCCTAAAATTACAAAACAGCCGAGCACTTCCCGTTTGTGCGGGATATTCAAATGTATTCCATGGAATATTTCATATGAATTATCACACATGCACACGCAGGGGAAACCCTCGGCTGCTTGGCATCTTTGGGTTTGGGTTTGGGTTCGAACCCAAACCCGAACCCAAAACATCTGCCTTAGAAATAAATTGCGCGTTGGGCGCACAAATAACTTGAAGCCTTGAGCTTCAGGTAACTTAAAGATATATCCCTTGGCAGTATTTGTGCCAAGCTTCGTGCTCTAGGACGCACGGGAAGCCCTCGGCTGTTTGACATCTTTGGGTTTGGGTTCGAACCCAAACCCAAAACATCTGCCTTAGAAATAAATTGCGCGTTTCGCGCACAAGTAACTTGAAGCCTTGAGCTTCAGGTAACTTAAATATATGTATCTTGGAAGTATTTGTGCCAAGTTTCGTGCGCTAGGACGCACGGGAAGCCCTCGGCTGTTTGCCATCTTTGGGTTTGGGTACGTTCGAACCCAAACCCAAAGGCAAAGGCATAGGACAGTTTCGTAGATTCTGTCCCGATGCCTTTGCAACCTCGCATGCTACCTCATATTATGATGAATATTCAACATTCAAGCGTTGGATACCCCACGCCAACGGGAAGCGCTCGGCTGATTTGTTATTTGGGTATGCGCACCCAAATAACAAAAAACGCATCTTTGAAACTCGTTAGTTTCAAAGATGCGTGGCCGATGCCTTCGTGCTTATGTGTATATTTCATATGAAATATATGGAATAAATGTGAATATCCCGCACAAACGGGAAGCGCTCGGCTGTTTTGTAATTTTAAGGGGCACCCAAAATACAAAACGCATCTTTGCAACTCGGAAGTTTCAAAGATGCTTGACGGTCGCGTGCAGCAGTAAAAGGCAAGGCAAAGGGTTTAGGATATAGAAGAAGTAGGAATATTTTTCAGAAGCACTAGAATACTTTCCATATGCTTCTGAAAACTATTCCTACTGCCGCTAATAAATCTTAAACCCTTTGCCTTCCCCTTTGCCTTTGACCTTCCGTTCGCAGTTTTACCATGTGCACCTCGCAGCGGTGGCACCTCGGATCCGGCGAAATGACGATGACGACCTGTCTCAGGTCTGATGACATCTCGATCGCGCGGAATCAGTTCCCACTTCGTGTCCAATAACGTGTTCCTAGCGCTGACCGCTGAGGCTGTGTGGAAAATCGGAGATCTCCATTTTTCGATTTTCCGACCGATCGCGATGGGCGACATGGGTGATTAACCGGTAATTAATAAATTTTGAGGGGGGTCAGCTCGTTACTGCCACTAAGTAGTTAATTCGATTAATAAAATTAATTAACTAGCTACAACCGGTTAGTGCGAATTAATTAACTAGCTAGGGTCAGTTAGTTAATAAAAATGGAATTGATTAACTAGCTAGTAACAATAACTGGTAGTAACTGGGTCTAACTAGTTAACTGGCCTAACTGGTTACTACGGTTAGAAGGCATCTCGGCTGCCGCTTACACGCATGTCCGCGAGGACGCACCGCCGGCGCCACCGCCGGCGGCAATCGAGCATGTTTACCCGGACGAGTCGGAGGCGTCCGACGCCGGTGACATGATGCCGGTGGACCCCATGCACGCGCACGAGCCAGACCTCTGCTTTGCGGACCGGATCGCGAGGATGGGGGGACTCTCGATCACGGCTGAGGGCAAGGACTTGGCGATGCGGTACATGCACGCCGAGTCGGAGACCGACTCTTGCGACGGCGACGTGGACGACTCTGCGGCTGGGTGTGACCCTATTGACGGTGAGGATGCGGTCCCGCGCCCTCCAGCATCTCGTCGGGGATGCGGTGCACCGCCTTGGGGGTTTGCCCGCTCTTCGGCAATTACGGTGATGCTTTGTGCATTCTTCTGTGTGTGCGCCACCGCGGCGCCACTCACAGCTGCCGCTCCTGGCGGGGCGTGTGCACCGGACCACGCCGGCCTGGAGGTCGGTGGTGCTGCTGAGGCAACCACTGGCGAGCCTTCATTACTCTCTGCGACGCCGGCTGCTATTCCGCCGCGCCGGCACGGCCGGCACCGTGCTCGGCAAGGCCTTCACAATGCACCGATCGGGCTTTACATCCCGGTACACCCGCCCCCTCCTCCGCTGTATTGGGATGCCCCACCGTCACCGGACTACTCACCGGGCCCGACTACAGACGAGGAGGAGGGGGAGAATCCCTCGCACGGCGATCGAGACTTTTCAGATTTCTTCTGGAGCTCTACGAATGATTCAAACACGGTGTCGACAACTTCAATTCACGGCACCATGATTGTGCTGCGGGCTGGCACAGCAGTGCCACCGCCGCCTAGTGGCTAGCAAGTTAATCATGCCGCTCCTGCACAGTGAAATTGACAGTAGCTGTATGTGCAGAGGGGTCCGATCACGGGCCGGATTTCAGATTTGCAACTCTTGACTGGGAACAGCCCTGCCAGAAAGGATAGGCCTTCCCTTAGAACTCAGTTTCCACCGCTCTAGATGGTGTTTGTTCGCAGGTTTCACCTTCGGCTAGCCAGTCACCACACTAGGTGGTGTGCTGGAACAGTCACACCGCTTGCTTTGTGACTCTTCCTATAGTAGTGTGTATGACTGTCACCTAAACCCGAACCCTAACTGTTTATGCCCGTGATATCGGGTTAACTGATCAACTTTATTACATTCTGAGAAAACCTATCACTGAGTGAATACATCCCGAGTCCTAGGGGTATATCCAACAAGATCCGCCACTCTAGCTAATTGCCCGTCATTCCTCTCAAATTCATGACAAGAGACAATACATCAAAGTCATACACCAATGCACAAGTCACATGTATGGTTGCACAGTTTGTATCCGAATGCAACCCCATCGAGGTTAAGCAATAAGCATCTAGACAGCAACTCTGGCCAACAAAAAGCCTTCCTGTCTTCGGATATCTTGAGCATTTTCATTTCCAGCTCCATTATGGTTAAGAAAGCATCATGCCTGTGCCTCGCCGAGACGCTGCTCCTCAAAGCCGCACACTTGAGGCGAGCCTTACGAGACAATGACCTTTGGCCTGTGGGGCGTCAACCCCTTATCAAATCCTGAACACTTGTTAACACCTGGATAAATTTATCATGATGCAACTTAAGTGGGATTATAAGTTCCACATAATCATATTGTCTACGTATGCTGAAGGCATAACTGCCGCATATGGTCACGATAGGTCGCAGCTTCTATAACATTATGGCTTCTGAGTCAAAAGCTGATAGCCGATGACTTTTGCCAATAATTGCCGACCGAATAATAATCAGGGCTGCATCCCAAGAACTGCAGGGCTGCATCCCAAGAACTGCAGGGCTGCATCCCAAAAACTGCCGGGCTGCATCCCGAGAACTGCAGGGTTACATCCCTAACACTTTTTACCCTGCATCAAATTGATATGACAGGAGCGGGAATTGATCCTTCCTTGCTGAGGTGTAGTGAGCCTTGTACAAATCATACCCTTACACAGATACGCATATGCGGGTACCAATATCTGTGAAAAACTGCTAAGCTACCTTTGCCAGACCATGGTTTGTCATTCGGATCTATGGCCAGTAATCCGCGCTACCGGATACTGAGGTGGACGGAGTTGTGATCCTGAGTTATGCTTGACACACATAACTAAAACGAATTTCACATTAGTACGTTGTCGAATCCAATCTATGAAATGTTCGTCAAAGCGCGCGTACCGGACCAAATATTGAGGAGTTGAGCAGACCGGGTGCAGGATTATAAATCCAATCTCGTTAAGCAGGGCCACTCCGTTTGCATTAAAACAAGCCCCGAAAATCGGAGTACATCCGGCAGATGGGGGTCTACTTACGATTGCCCCCTGAACTTTTTTTGTGCCCCCTGAAAAATTGCCCCCTGAACTTTTTTTTCAGGCCCTGAAAATATTTTTCAGGGCCTGAAAATCACTTTCAGGGTCTAAACTTGTTTTATACTAGGCTAGTTATACACCTTAGAAAAAACTTCATGGATAATATAATTTTTACACCAATTTTCAGGGCCTGAAAATTTGGAATTCACACTCTTAAGATGCCCCCTGAACTTTATTTTCAGGGCCTGAAAATATTATTCACTTTTCGTGTTATATAAAGTTTAGAATTATATTCTCATGTCCTCATCTTGCCCCCTGAAAATGGTTTTCAGGGCCTGAAAATTTTACAGTGTTCAAGCCCTGAAAATTCACATAAGGCATTTTCAGGGCCTGAAAATGAGTTTTCAGGCCCTGAAAACACTTTGCAGGCCCTGAAAAGTACTTTTCAGGCCCTGAAAACACTTTGCAGGCCCTGAAAAGTACTTTTCAGGCCCTGAAAACCATTTTCAGGCCCTGAAAACCATTTTCAGCCCCTGAAAATGACTTTTCAGCCCCTGAAAATGACTTTTCAGCCCCTGAAAATGACTTTTCAGCCCCTGAAAATGACTTTTCAGCCCCTGAAAACCATTTTCAGGCCCTGAAAACCATTTTCAGGCCCTGAAAACCATTTTCAGGCCCTGAAAATGAGTTTTCAGGCCCTGAAAACCATTTTCAGACCCTGAAAACCATTTTCAGGCCCTGAAAATGAGTTTTCAGACCCTGAAAACCGTTTTCAGGCCCTGAAAACCATTTTCATGTCCTGAAAACCATTTTCAGGCCCTGAAAACCATTTTCATGTCCTGAAAACCATTTTCATGTCCTGAAAACCATTTTCAGGCCCTGAAAATGAGTTTTCAGGGGGCATGTCTTTCAGGCCCTCAAGGATTCATTGCAAGTTGTGCATGCTCCCCCCCCCACTATACTCATGTTATCCATTATTAAGTGTGCTCAGGCACGTGACGGGCATTCCTCCCAAGTAGACAACCCTCTGGAAGGGTATTCAACCTATAATTGCCGCTTAACACCGCTACTCAACCCCCCTTGCTTTCCACGGTGTGTGGCTAAGGATTGAATCAAGAAAGTTGCCTCCTTGCTTGGAATGCCCATGGCCCGCCACAAGAAGGGATCCACACAAAATTTGGGCTGCCAACCCGATACCTTTGTGTAGTCGGGGACTTGCCCACACTCTCCTTGCCACGGTCACATTTATGAAACACGTGTTTACGTGTAACACCAACAATCCTACCCAACATAATGCATGCCCCACACACATTTACATTTATATACATGCCTTACTTACATTGCCGCCCGCCAACCTAAGCGCATCTCTCTAAT
>LGRX02033237.1:0-21841 GCA_001247695.2 Cymbomonas tetramitiformis
GACGCGCCATCTCCATGGCGTAGCGCACCGGCTCGAGTTCCCGAACCTCCCTGACTTGCCGAACAAATCGGAGGAGCCGACCAAAGACGTGGGACGACCCCTCCACCTCTGTGTGGTATTTGTCCACTGCCTTCTCCATGGCTCTGGTGGCCTCCTTGAGAGCGTGCTGCTCGTCCCTACGACTGTAATGGCTCCGGGGCTCCCTGTAACGAGAGGAAGACGAGAAGGTGAACTGGCTGTCGCCATCCCCGTCTTCGCCATCGCCGCCAGGGTCCTCGTCCGGACTCCCCGGGCCTCCCGGCCCTCCAGGGTCACCGCTCCCCGAGCCACCAGGACCACCATGACTGCCGGCACCGGGCATCTCCGAAAGCTCGTTTGGCTCCGAGTGCTCCAGTTGAGGGACCATCCCCCCCCCGTCTCCCGGTGTGTCCGCCGCCTTAGGAATCGGAGGTGGCATCACAGCCGGAAAGTGGTCGAAAGCACCGGGCCACACGTCCGCGGCGCAAAACCCACACACCGGCAGGTACACCTTTTTCATGAGCGCCACCACACTTCTCTTAGCGCTTGCCTGACACGCCCACATACGCACCGGGCTCTCCTCGTGCCCGCACCCACATCGAGCGCAGCTCTCTGCGACGGACGCCAAGGCCGTCGTGAGACTGTGAATCACCTGGGCCCCGAGGACCCTGTTCTCGTCCGAGAACTTTGCCTTCAGGCACTGCCTGATCTGGTTGGAAGGGTGTAAGCACCCGGCGACCTGACCAAGGGCGCGATACCTACGAGCAGCGTCGTAAAACAGGCGCTGGGCGTCGATCCCCGAGTTGGCATACCCGACCACGTGAACATTTCCGGAGGGCGTCGCAGACCCGTATAGGAAGGGAAATAAAGTCCCATGAGTGCGGTGGAGACGCTGTCACGTCCGCGCGCGACTCCTCCGGAGGGCTTTGAACGTCCCGGTTTTCGACGTCACAGGTGACGACGGAAGTCGGCTCTACCAGCTCATGTCCCTCTCGGGAGATGGGCGTCTCCTGAACCGGACTCGACGCTGCCGCTGAGGGCCCCCGAGCGTCTGACTCCACGGGCCCTGGGGGCGAGGCCTGAACCAGGGCGAGCCTTTGGACTTGTGACTCTATGACCGCCTGCAGCCTCTCCTCCAGCTGGGCCTCAGCTGCCGCTCGCCGCTCCTCAGCGGCTACCTGCTGAGCGACGCTCTCGTCGACAGCCAACTGCCTGGCAGTCTCCCGGGCTTCTGCGGCCAGCCGGTCTGCAGCCCAGCGCTCTTCGACAGCGCGTCGCTCGGAGACCCTGCGTTCCTCGGCAGCGCGCTGATCGGAGATCCTGCGCTCCTCGGCAGCTCTTTGACTCTCTTGGAGTTGCCGAGACAGCTGTTCCAGGCGAGCCTCGGCAGCTGCCTCCCGAGCTTGCGACTCCTTCTGCCAGGCTTCCTTCAGCTCTTGCAGGTCCTGACTGTTCCTGCTCGAAGTGGACTCCGGGGACGACGACGTGTTCCCTGAGGAAGTCGGACCGGGGTGCGGGGCCGATGGTGCTCGACTGGGCTTCCGGGTGCGAGGCACCGGGCGACTGGGGCCGCTCGGCTTAGGCGCCTGAGTCCTGGGCCTCGGACGTTCCGCGGGATGCTCTTCCTCCGATGAGGACGAGAGGGGAGCAAACCGGTTCGACCAGTTCCCACCGGGGGCTGCGGAACTCGGAGGTGCTGCACCTGACTTCCTAAGACCCCTGTGTGACTTCCGGGTGCGGCCGCTCATTCTGACGGCCGCGACGACCGCTCTCCTTACCTCCTGGAGGTCCGCCCCTCGGCGTACTAGCTCCCCTGGTCTGCTGGCGTTGATGGCAAAGACAGAGAATCTACACCTCCCAAGGGAGTTGTGAGGGTCCTCGCGCTTTTGCTGCATCAACCCCCTGGACTCGGAGACTGACTGCTGGTGGATCTCCAGGCGATAAGCGCCGTCCTCGGAGAGCCCATAGTCCTTGAGCTGGAACCACATTAGCCCTGACAGCGGGTGGTCTTTCCCCAGGCGCTTTAGGCCTCGACGGATGTCCTGCCACATGGACTTCTGGTCGGAATCCGAGCAAGAGCTGACACCGGATGAGGTTCCCGCCTTCCTTACCGGACGCCGAGCACTCGTTCCCTGGGACGAGTCCGAGCTGACTGGGGTCGTCCTGGGGAGCCGGCGCCACTCGCGAAGACACCTCCTGCCCATCTGGGTCATCCGGTGTCTCCGGGCTCCAACCCACCAGGTGCTCCTCTCCTTGGCGAGCATCGTCTGCTGGTGCCATGCCATGAAGACTGCTCCAGCTTGACGTCTGCCTCTGCGCCACAGACCCTGTGTCTGGACGACATGCTGGCGCCATGCTGCGAAAGCGGACTCGACCCGGCGCCGACTGCCTTTGTCAAACAGGCCTTGAAGTTGGGCGACCTGTTGGGTGACGTCATTCCACGCTTGGAATGCCAGGCGCGGAGCTCGCGCTGATGCGCTGACTGGTCCGTCCTGGCCCTCCATGCGACCCACGCAAGCCGCGCTGTTGCGCGCTGACGAGATGGCAGGGAGACTCTCGCACGTCGTTGCGCTGAATTCAGCGCCCAGGTGCTCCATTGACGGAGGGCCAATGCGAGCATGGATTGACGTCGCTCTCCTCGCCAAGCCGGATTGGGCTGGATGCGAGACTCGCGCCCCCGTGACTGGACGACGTCTAGCTGCTCTGGGCGCCGGACATCATCAGACTCCCCTTCTGCCGGGGGACTCCAGTCACTGGCTCGGTAAACCTCAAAGCGCCCTGGGGCACTGATGAGATTCCCTTGCTCGCTCCCCACGAGGGAAGAGAGGGAGGATGCTGCCGGTCCCGACGTCGGTTCCTGACGGACGACCCTACTACTCGCACTCCTGCTGGACGCAGGGAGTGGGGAGAAGGGAGCTGCCGAGGGGTTCAACCCCTTAGCAGAGCGGTCCGAGTCCGACCCGGAGCCGGCGCCTGCCGCCGGCGGTGCCGGAGCCTCGGGCGACGCACGCTTCCGGCGCGCCGGCTGCCGTAGCGCCGAGCTCAATGCGAGCTCGGACACTGGCTCAGCTCCACTGACCCTCGCTGGTGAAGGGGCTTTTGGTGGCGAGGCCCTACGGGGCCCACCAGACAACCCTGGAGGGGCTCTCAGGGGCGTGCGCGCCGGTGTAACCTCGAGGGCTTCACCGCCGTATTGGCGCGCAAGCGCGCGCCGCACTCCCCCCCCCTCTCACGGGAGCGCCAATCCCGGCTGTCTGACCCGCCAGCTGCGCCCCAGAACTCCCCAGAGCCTGGGCCAACCGACAGGCCTGCAGCGCGAGACCCCGACCGACCGGACCCCACGGCTGAGCCGGGGGCGGCGCCGGCCCGACCCCCCCCACGCCGGCCCGACCGACCGAGGCATTCCTCTTCATCTGAATACATGGGCATAGTATGCGTGCTATGCGTGAGATCTAATTTAGCTAAAACCGAAAGTGCACACGACACACGTGGCAACTAGCACCCGATCCCAGGAATACGCCACTTGCGCGCGAGCACAAGTAAGCACACCGGCCGAAGCGCGGAGATTCCCGAATAGGGGGGACTAGAAGGCTAAATTAAAGGTAGGGGAAACCCCGAACCAACCCCGAATTTCAGCAAAGGCTTACGCAAAATTGAAAAATTTGCGCAGCGCTTCCGCCGCGAAGGGTCGGAATTGCCGAAAAACGGAGGCGATTTGGTCTTCCCGCACCTGCGAGTCCAAAAGCACGGATATGCGTGCTATGCGTGTATGCGTGCTAGGACTAAGGCAACGCTCGCACCTTAAAAGATTGTCGTCGAGCTAGATTTCTCCACACCGACGCGGCTCCAAGCAACCCGGAACCATCAATCCCACACACCACCGCGCAACAAGAACGAGAGCACAGGCATTCTCGATTTCGTAGTGCAAGTACTCGCTAACTAATCGCACAAGGCGGGGCGGGTTGATCAGAATTTGCGCAAGAAAGACAAGGAAGCAACGTGAAAACACGAACTAATTACCATTTTGTAGGAGTCTACACCTTGACTTCTTCTCTTCTTTACGGTTTCGGACTTATACTATTCTACACTTATTAAACGACCGCACGAGGTATGCTTACGGTTGGTCAACTACAAGACTTCGGTTTCGTAAATCTATATAGTTATGCTTTTGCTATCAGTGCATGCTTTCAATACACAATATACAGCAGTTACGGCTCTTTACTTTTATGTTTTACTTTTCAGTTCAGTTCATCTCCCCGAAACGGGTTACTCTTAGAGTTCTTATACATTCAGGAACTCTTTCCATAACTCAACTGTACTGAGTACTCCGAACAACAGTCTAGGCACCTCACATCAACATCATTCTGATCGGTCCTACTGTACTCCGTACTGAGTACTCCTGCGTTTTATACTTAGCCGTTTTTCTTGCTCTTGTGCTTGCCTCCTAGCACACTTAGTGAGAACGCGGTCACATCGCAACCAACATGTTGAGTGAACCTCCTAGACTTAGCCACAATTCACTTGCAGAGTAGCGCCACACCTTGCTAGCTGTTAGCTGGAAAATGGTCCTCTGGACTCTGACATCAAGTGACATTGGGTTTAGGTTTTAGGGTTTGCTTGCTCTGGGATGGCCACTCACACCTTCGGGGTGAGGTGGTGTCACGGGGAAGCCGATTTCCCCCCCACTGTATGGGGGCCTGCTTCTCCTTGCTTCACCCCTCACTGTGTGTGGCATGTGTCACCCGTGACCGTGTCCCCGTCACGTTAGCCTTCTCTAGTTAGACAGTCCGTATGTCTGTCTTCCCAGTTTATGCCATTCCGTTTCCGAGCACCCGGCACTGTGTTTTCTGTGACTTTATCGCGTATATATATCCATTATACACCAAACACAAGTGCCGAGGATACGGGGTCCTGAGGACCCGAGTTTGCCAAAACAATATGTGTAAAAATCTCACCACTATGAGGGACCCATGAATACAACAAGGTGAAACTCCTAATATTTAGAGTC
The DNA here is from genome assembly GCA_001247695.2 of Cymbomonas tetramitiformis. Taxonomy (NCBI): domain Eukaryota; kingdom Viridiplantae; phylum Chlorophyta; class Pyramimonadophyceae; order Pyramimonadales; family Pyramimonadaceae; genus Cymbomonas; species Cymbomonas tetramitiformis. Next base: position 5,027 of record LGRX02033237.1, read on the forward strand.
TTTATTTACGAGGTAATTTAGTTAACGGCACGCGGTTGCTATTATTTGCTCCGTATTTTACTCTCTGTCTACCATACGTGCACCGCATACAGGTTTCTATGTAAACTGAGACCTGCACCAAGACTCTTGGTCAGGGCGGTCGGTGCAGTGGGCCGTTTAACAACATACTTATACTTTACAGATTTGTCCAGTTGGCAATTTTTGCACCTCAATACTAACGCAGCAAAGCTACACCTTCTCGACTCACGCAAAACTTTCCTCAGGCAATTCTCACACCTCAATACTAACGCAGCGGAGCTGCCCCTTCTCGACTCATGCAAGACCTACCCTTCGGTGTAATGGGCCAGCTTACAACATACTTACAATGGACAAACCAAGTTGTTGAATCACTGATGTGCGCGCTGCGAATTATGAGCACATCTCTGTCGCAATATGAACAGCATATGATACAAATGCCATTTTTCGCGCGGATCATATTCTGATGATGATTTTTTTATCCGCGTCTCAATATGTCGAATTTCGTACAATTGCGAATCGTAACTGCGCATATATGTGATTGGCATGCTGCATGCACACCTTCTCGCGCTGTTATGTCTGTCGATATGTACGATCAACTGCGAATATGACGTTGTCTCCTCGCGCACAAATTTCGCTGTTGATTATGCAGCGGTCGATATTATACAGATATGTCAGTATGTGTGCGACTGCGACGCCTGATGATATTCGCGCTCCGCAAACCTGCGCACACAAAATTCAATATCTACTGCTGCACTCACACTAGATACGTCCTCGTTCGTCGCCTTGACGAGACGGAGAATACCAACTGATAAGGCTTCGCTAGCAAGCGAATAGATATGATACAAGCGAGGTTATTATGGAACGATAATAACTCATGCAGAGTAAGTGCGGATATGAGTGCAGTGTTTCGTCCGAAGTGACTGCTGTAGCTCAATGCTACCTCATTATACGCAATGCCCCGCATCTCATAGATGCCACCGCAATCGGGTTGTGAACCCAAGGCATTGGTTGAACAATCAGTATCGGCTGAACGAATAAGCCATATGATACTCACATGCTTGTTCAGAACATGCTTGAAGCGAAGATGAGTTTTCTCCGAACCATTCGGTTCTTCAAGACTCCATCTTGCTTTGCCATCTCGAGTCCACAATACTGGCCTCTCGATGACAGGTGTCACTCAAGTCTCACCTTGAGTAAATGACAGATGATATGACTGTACATGTCATAGTCGACCGTACTGACGACTGTCTGTCATTATAATATATGACATAACTCGACATGACATGACATGACATGACATGGTATGACATGTCTGACAGGTATGATACGTATGTAATGTATGACATGTATGACACATGTGTCATCGGTCATAACCCTGACAGGAGACGGGATTCCCTCGGCCCCACCGGCTACACGGTCACGTGTCGGTGTGGCAACATTGCCGAGAGTCTTCTCTTTTGCATCTCTAGCCCTGCCCGCACTCATGTGTCTTGCATGTGTGTCAGCGGTTCAGGGTTCGGTGGTGCTCGATCGAGAACCTGAATTCACCGCAGCAGTACATCCCACTGGGGTGACTGCCAACAGTCTGTCTGCCTTGCCGTGCTGTTTTACTTTCGGCGTTCCTTTTCCTTCTGTGGTTTCGGCAGGCTTGGGTTCAGATTTTCACTTTTCAGAATTCCTAAATTTGTTTTGCAAATCTTATTCTGGCTCTGGCTTCTGGTCTTGGCTTCTGGATTATGGTTCTGGCGTCTGGTTCTGGACTCTGGTCTCTGGACTCTGGTTCTGGATTATGACTTCTAGCCTCTGGTTCTGGTTGAACATCTTTGACACTGACAACTTCTTCAACTCTGGTGAACTCTGCAGCTTTGTGGACCACTTTGAAAGTGGCTGAGTACCTGCAAGATTGAGCTGTAGGAACTTAGCTTGAAAGCAGTATCCTGGCAGCAGTTTTCGAAAGGGACCGCCCTGGCTAAAGCACAGGCCTCCCTCTAGCAGTTTCCAGCTCCTAGCTGTTTGTTGTTTCGGAACAGTTTGATTTGTTTGTGCTCCGCTCTCCGCCACCTGAACAACACTCCGTACAGTTACAGGGTGGTGTGCTGGATTCAGTGCACCGTAGGCCATTATGTGCATGACTCCGTTTAGCTCTACCAGTACTCGTACAGTACTTGGTGGCAGAAACCTAGGTCACAGATACGCTTATATTCGTTTATCTCTGATAATCAGGGGACACTTGTATGAAAACTATTCAGTGACCACCCGATATATTACAGTAGAATATATCTCACAAAAACACCATAATTCAAACATACATAACTTACCCACTAAAACTACCACATTGAAGACGTCGGCACTTGGTTTGGCTATGAAGCCTTGGCGACGTGTACCGTGTCCGCTTTTTTTGATTTCAAATCTAGATAATTATTTGACCAAGCAGCGAAGGTCAGTGGACACGCGTCAGCAAGTCTCCCTTTCTGCTAGTGGACACGCGGAGTACGGTGACAAAAAATATTAGTTTTTTTTAGTATTATTAGTATTATTACTATTAAAAATATTAATAGTATTGTTAGTATTGTTAACATAACATACAACATATTATAATATATACGATATATCATTATTATTATATCATGACATTATTATGATATTTAAACGTTTTGCGCGAGTCGAGGAAGGGGCGACTCTAGACGTCTCGAGCCTTAGTACAATACAAACAAGTTTTTGCTGTAGCACTAGTTTCCCGGTAGCGGTTTTTGAATGGTGTGAATATGGAACTCTTTAGGAAAGTCTTACGAGTCGAGAAGGGGAATTTTGACGCGTTCAAGTATTGAGGTGTAATAATCGCCTTAGGGCAGCTATGTCGCGTTAGCATTGCGGCGTAAGAAGCGCCTTGGGAAAGTTTTGCGCGAGTCGAGAAGGGGCAACTCTGTTGCGTTAGTATTGAGGTGTAGGAATGCCCTTAGGAAAGTGTTGCGTGAGTCGAGAAGGGGCAGCTTTGCTGCTTTAGTATTGGGGTGCAGAAATTGCCGAGTTGGGTTGGTCCATTGTAATTATGTTGTAAGCCGGCTATTTTCCTTGACCACCTGTACCAATAGTCTCGGTTGAAGCCTAAAGTATAAATAACCCGCAATTTTTATGTGTTGTTTATTAAAAAAACTGAATGTACGGCTTGTATTAAAACGCAACAAACCGAGCACACAATTTTGTTGAATCTTATGAATTCCTCGGACCTACCCCTCCACAAAAAAATCATGAATACAAAGGAGAATTTCCCTTGTGAAACTTGCCAAAAAACACGATATCCGCAAGGAGTCGTTTTGATGGGTTTCACAAAAACGTATAGCGAAAGACGACGAAATTCCGAAAATTTTACCTCGTTATCCTCGTTAGATGTGTAAAATGTCCATTATATATATACCCTCACTTCACTCTTTCTGTCACCTGCGACAAACAGCGGTAACCAAACTACACTGAAATACCCAAACGACAAGGCAACACAACTGAAGAAACATGAAAAAGAAAATAAAACGGCACTGCAAAAAGTAAACAACACAGAACCGGGTCTCTGAGACGAGACATGCAAAGAGGATGAGGACGACAACCTCCGCTCCTCTTCACTACAACGGAGACGAGGAAACCTCAGTTTCTCAAGCCGCGATCATCGATCTCGATCGACGATTCCCGAGGCTCGAGAAACTCACAGTTTAGTACATAGAGATATGGCCAATGATGAATGAATCCATCGCGGGTCTCCGGTCTCAGTGCGCTACTGTAGTGCCATGTGCAGTGAAATATGAAAACGATGTAAAATATCTTAATATGATGTAAAAACATGTCCTGAAGTGTCACTCGACCCCTGGGGTGGCTTGGAGCCCCAGGGATCCGTCGATTTCGAAGGGGGGCTGGCGTGGGGCAGGATATGCAGCTGAATTAATAGCTGAATTTTAAAAGAGGACAGCTAACAGCAGAAAACAAGTGAATGATGGCATAGTAGAGCCCGCCAGTTCGGCAGTTCAGCAGTACTAATTGAGCAATATTTTTTTCACTAGAGAAACAATGTAGACTAATGTAGCATCCCGTATGTGCTATGGTGGCAGTGTGCACATAACTCTTTAGCGGGAACCGTTCTTGTGCGCGATGTAGCTACAGATCCATACCGAGACGCCTCTACACCTGCCTATTGGAAAGATGGTACGCCTCTGCCTCAGCCTCTTGTGCAGTTATATTACGGTACAACGTCGCCGAGGCGTCCTATTTTCGCTCCACACACCAAACGAACGAACGTGCTGACTCGTCTGCCCCCCTGCTTCAGCCGGGCGTGCCGGATTTGGTGGACAAAATGGTGTGGTCGCAGCCGAAGGCTATAGGCTCACACCCTTCCCCCCGTTCAGGTGTTGCCCTCCGAAAAACTCTTGGAACGAGTGCACATGGGTTTAAACCTCATTTCTTTCCAAAAATCGTTTTCACCACTGCGCGAAATCCGCGCTCGTTTTGATTCGCACATGCCATGAGGAATGCGAAACTGTAACCAAATTCGTCACTTCTTGGCACTATGCAGGACACACTCTGACAGCTTTGCTTGACGCGGAATATGCGGTGCTGTTTGGTGGCTCCGGGGAGGTACCTACTCCAAAGAATGCCTTCAAGTTGCAAAGAATGCCTTCAACTTGAGGGGAGCAAGTGTAAATGGACAAATGTTGCATGCAGTCAGGGCCCTCGCAAAGCCGCAGATTCCAAACGCGACTGTCGTCACGCCTAATTGTTTATAGTTCTGTGCTGCATTGCTCGACTTTGGAGTTCGTGGCACTGAACTCTCTGCACGTGAGAGGAGCTGCTTACTCAGTTGAAGGCTGTCGAGCACTTGCTTGGCCGACTCGAATATCCTGGGCACCGTTGTGCGTTGTAACCTGCTATCTTATCTCACTTTAAACCAGCTGGCTCCAGCGTTTATTTCGATAAACGCCTACTTTGTGAGAATACGCAATGAGCTTCCGTGGGCACCCGAGGCCCAAAAGTGTGGAGAACGGATCCTTAACTGCGGTATCTCAGTCGGAGTTTTGGCGTTGTTCTCGCGTTGCAACGACAGGATGAGAATAAAATTGGGCAGCCCTTGAACGATGTTCACGTGCTTCGGCTCGATACGGAGCCCATCACCTGGTGAGGCACACGTTGCAGTGCGAAGCGAGGCGCAGTGCGGCTGTGCTGCGCATCTCCTGAAAGCCGAAAAGGCCCTATTAACTCCTTATCTCAGGAACTGTCTTGCTTCTGTTCAGCTTCAGAGCTACAGGCTGAGTTGAAAGTTGAATGTGCCTACGACGGATCAGTGACGTGCCCAATCTAGAGACCGCACGTACGCCTAACTGTAGGGATGCGCGATGAGGTCACGCTTTTGAACCAGGAAGTCCGATATTTCAGAGAAGATACATACCCGTCAACGCTCCTTATCGAAGCATTTACACATTCGCTACATTACTGTTGACGCAGATTCGGTTACAAACCCTAATCTCGTCCCGGCATCCAGCGGTTCTGGGAGACAGCGGGTCAAAGGGGGCAGTATGGAGAGAGTGTATGAGTGTACACAGGTATAATTTGTGTGGTAAATGTCCGTCACAAGGATTTGACTTTCACTGCGAGGCAGCATCGCATACCATCTTGAAGGCAAGGTTCTAAGAATGAAGAAATCTAAACGCATCCAATTTCCAGGCGGATTCTGCGGAAGTCGGCGGCGTGAACACAGTCTTGAAGTAGCGATGTGTGTGAGATGGCCGCAGGATGGAGACATACGTGACCGCCACTGCTCTGCCATCCCCTCGTTGGCATCATAGCGCCACCGCCCTCCCGAATTCCGAGCTGCTCGTCTTCGGAGGCTTGGTACAGGCTGTTTCCCTGCAGCCTTTATTCGATCCCTGGTTCGGGTTGTCCTGCAAGGGGGGGGCTTCATCGACTCGTCCATTGAGGGGATGTGCGCAGGAGATGACAGCACCGTGTTTTCCCGGTCAAGCGGGTGGAATGAGTTCCCGGTCTGCATGCTTGCTGTCCAGGAGCGAATGCAGAAGGAAGATGACACCGACATGGAGATCGTTCGCCTGGGAGACGTGCATGTGCTCACCTGCCCCTACAACTTTCTTACGTTTGAGAGTCCTGGAGTGCTTCCCTGTTCCCTTCAGTGAGCATCTTGACAAAAACGTTATCACCGTGGATGCCATCACAACTGGTGTCATCGCAGAACGTGCAAAAAGGTGTCATCGCAATGGGCACACATGCAGGAGGAAGCATTACACAGAGGAGAGCATTGCAAAGTGGCAGTCGCAGTGGGCGTCATCACACTAGGTGTGAAGACAGGGACGTCATCAGAGAACGCGCCATCACAACGAGGGTGGTCCAACAGGAGGGCGTCTCACTGAGCTCAGGGCTCTCACAAGGTGCGGAGGATGTGTCCAGCCTGTGGACCCCAGTCTGGATATGCCCTAAGATCAGTACGGGAGTTTCATATTCTTACATCGATTTGGGATGGCAGACATCGAACTAGATATTGCAGATCGAAGACTCGGCTCGCCAGCTCAGACAGTGCCATCACAGCCAGCTCACAGACAATATCAAATGTATCACTCGGGTCGTCACGACGGATGCCATCACGGAAAGGGTGATTCCGGCGGCCCTGTGAGCTGCACCCAGGGGAGGCTTTGGTTGCAAGGGGTGCTGCTGGCACGCATGTCATCGAAGGGTTGCCTGTGGGGAGGGTGAGGGGAGCTGTGTGGAGGGTGAGGGGAGCTGTGTGGAGGGTGAGGGGAGCGCGCCAGCTGCTGAGAGTCAGGATGAAGGACGTACTCGGGGCTGAAGCCCATGCGGAATGGGACACATTGAACATCAAGCGGGCCGAGAATGCGCCACTGCCTCGCGCGCACCACACGGCCACCCTGGTGAGTCCTCGAGGCGAGGTCACCCCACCGGCGCAGACAAAAGTGTGGACGGTTCCCAAGCCGCCCTGAGGGTGAGGGGCGCTGCGTGGGTGAAGGGCTGCGCGGCGCCTCCAGCGCCTCCAACGTCAGTGACAGCAGAACTGGGAAATGAGCCTCTAGGGCGTAGCCTGCTGCTTTTTCCAGGAGGGCTGTGAGGCTGTGGCTGGGGGCTCCGCTCCAGGTGGAGTATCCCAAGGACGGGCAGGTCGATCTCCTCCAAGGCGTCCTTGTGTTCGGAGGCTATGGTGGAGGCCCCTACTATAACGACACCTGCATTCTGGACTGCAAGTCCTGGGAGTGGTATCGCATCTCAGCCCCTTGCGCGCCCGTTTGGCTGCACAAGTCTTCCCCTGCTCGAGTGCGAACGTCCGCGCTGGCGAGTCCGCGCTCCTCCTTGGCTCCTCCGCGGCCTGTGGATGCCCGGGAGCTCAGGCTCGCGCATGGGAGCGCTGCCAAGCTCTGAGCTCACGCGAGGCGCTGCGAGCTGATGGGAGCCGCGCGCCAGTCGAAGGGTCCCAAGGAGGAGGGCCTTGCCACTCACCGGCAGTGCGCCGCTCTAGCAGAGCCTCCGGCATATGCCTCACTGCTGTGGCGAGTCATGCCTCTGGTGGCTGGACGTCGGAGACGCGACGTACGAGCTGAGGTGCGGCAGGCTTGAGCGCTGCGCCCAGGGAGAAGCCGCTGATGTACGGCGTGCCTCCAGAGCCGCGCTCAAACCACAGCGCATCGTTCAAGGTGCGATTGCCGCTGGAGTTCCTCCGCTGGATCTAGACCGCGCTTCAGCCAATAGTAAGCAGGCGACTGGTGACAGGCATCGGTGCACACGCGCATGAGATGTGGGGAGCTCCCCTGAAGCGCCCTCGCCTCGGCGAAGCCCCCTTCTCAAGCAAAACCCCCTTCTTAAGCAAATCCCCCTTAGGCGTGAGGGAGCTCTCTGGGGCACGCGCTTGTGGATCGCTGTGCCTGAGGGGGCTCTCTGGGGCACGCGCTTGTGGATGGCTGTGCCGATCGCTCCTCCCTGGGGGCCAGGGGGTACATTGGTGGCAGTGAGGCGGAGCATAGAGGGGTGCCGGGTGGTGCCAGGAGGGGCGCTTGGTGGTGCTTGGCGGGCGAGACAACAAGCGCGTGTTCGAGGACCTGTACGTGCTCGCGCTTGACAGCATGACTTGGATGGCGGTGGACCTCATGGCGCCCCCTGGGGGCGGTCTGCTGCCCCGGTGTAGCCACATGGCAGAGGCGGTGGACGCCATCACGTGCATTAAGCTGTTTGTGTTCGGGGGCCGGCCCAGCAGCCGCAGCCAGGGCGTCTGCTCCAAGATGGTCGCAGTGTATGACGTATCCAAGGTGAGGCCGGGCCGCAGGCCGCTATCGCTTCTGTTTCGCTGCTGTGTTTCCACCGAGCCGTGGCGCAGCTCTCCTCTACGACCGCGCTTCAGCCCTGGCGCCCCCACGGTTGCCTGGGGGCTGGGTGGGCTTCAGGCCACAGCCCGAACGCAACTGGTTCTATGCCATAGGGTATAGCGACCTCCCCCCTCGAAAATGCTTGTGTGCACTGACACCCTGCGTCCTGGGGGCGCCTTGCACAGGGGTTCTGGGGGGACCCCGAGGTGGGGACACTAGAGGGCAGCGCTCAGCCTGCTCCGCGAGAGTTGACTGCCGTGGCGTACGACAAGGCTCGAGCTCGCTTCCTGCTCTTCGGCGGATGGTCCATGCGGTGGCTGGGGGACCTCCACCAGCTCGATGTCTCCTCCATCGTCGGACCCGGTCCGTGCGCCCTGCAGCCGGGGCTGCCAACCTCGCCAGGGCATTGTAACGCGAGTCGAAAACGGCTTCCTGTCAATGCGGATCGGATGGCAAATGTGCTTCAGCCGAAATCCGATCCTTTCATTAGATATCTAAAGTTCCGTTTAGGGTCCCTGACCCACTGACGGAGCAGTGGTGCATGCTCGTGTGTTCTGCAGGATATGCCCTCACAGGGCTTGAGCCGATTGTGGGGCCCACCACCGGTGGAACTCTTGTCCGGCTACAGGTGAGCGCTTTCCCCTGGCGAAGCAAGGCCTCCCTAGCTTACATGCTCGAACCGGCAACAGCCTCTCTGGACGTGCCTCGGAGATCTTGACCGTTCGTCCCGTGGCTTTCCACCGTGCAGGGGTTGCAGTTCGTGGTGGGCGTGGTGGCGAGGGTGATGTTTTCGGACGGGCGCAATGTGGCAGAGGTGGACGCTGTGGTCACCTCACCCACTGGGATCGAGTGCCAGACCCCGCCGTTTGACCGCTTCGGCCCCGGCAAGGTGTCGGTGCGGGTGGCGCTTGACGGACAGATGTACACCGTGAACAACGTGAAGTTCACCTACTTTCTTCCGACGGCGGCTAAGCACTGCATCCCTTTCGGCCCCGGCCTCGGCAGAGTCGCGAACAACGAGGTGACGCGCTCCTGTCTGGACTGCCTCGAGCTGTGCCGTCGATGTCGGATTGGCCCTGAGCTGTGCCGTCGATGTCGTATTGACCCTGAGCTGTGCCATCGATGTCGTATTGGCCTGAGCTGTGCCGTCGATGTCGGATTGGCCCTGAGCTGTGCCGTGATGTCGGATTGGCCCTGAGCTGTGCCGTCGATGTCGGATGGCCTGAGCTGTGCCGTCGATGTCGTATTGGCCCTGAGCTGTGCCGTCGTGTCGTATTGGCCCTGAGCTGTGTCGTCGATGTCGTGTGGCCCTGAGCTGTGTCGTCGATGTCGTATTGGCCCTGAGCTTTGTCGTCGATGTCGTATTGGCCCTGAGCTGTGCCGTCGATGTCGTATTGGCCCTGAGTTGTGCCGTCGATGTCGGATTGGCCTTGAGCTGTGCCGTCGATGTGCACTCCCCCTCAGCTGTGTGTTGGATATCCTGCTTGCCTTAGCCTGCGACGTGGACACCTCCATTACACCCTGGCATAACGGTTGTTGACAACAAGTCCTGACGCCACGCGATCGTGCAATACGATTCGCCCATTTTCGACGATTCCTATTGCAGTTTGCAATGTGATTCCATGGTTTCAAGCGAGGATACAAGGAAAAGAGGGAATACGAACCACCGGTCCGCGTTTTTTTTTCTCACGAATCTCACGCCATCCGACTGAACCGATGCATAGTCCTCGACGAGCCCTACTCAAATAGATTACCTTTTTGGAAATTGGACGGTTTGCGGCTTGGGAATTTTCTATCAAAGTTTGGATCAACGGTCACAATGTGAAGTTGAATCACATTGCAAGGTTGTAATGGGAGTCACCGAAATCGGCCGAATCGCAATGCAGATTGCGCTGCGCCAGGTCTTGTTCTCAATCACCGCCATGCCTGGTTTGCATTGCCGCCGCCGCCTCCGCCGATGTAGAGAGCCTCCGCTGCCCACCGAGCCGCTTGGGGGAGACGGGTGGGGGGTTGGCCGCTGAGGAGAGTGAGGCGCGCTGGTGACACAGGCCGTGGCTGCAGCCGGAGTCCCGCAGTGGCTGCTGCTGCAGGCGAAGGACGCGCGCGAAGAGAATCGATGGTCGGGCGGCGACGCCTTCCGGTTCTGGGCCGAGGACGCGGGGGAGCACCCAGCAGAAGGGCTCAACGCGGAGGTCTCCGACAAGGGCGAAGTCGAGGTGGGGGCAGATCTCTCGCGCATCGCCTGCCACTGCCACTGCCGCAGCAACAGGCAACACGCACGCGCCGGGACGCCATGCATCCGACATGTCGCGCTTTGTGGTCGCTAGGCTGTGGGGCGAGCACCGGTGCGCCGGGCCCTCGAGCGAACCCTGTCGTGCGATGTGACGAGGCATCCGGTGCTGCCAATCCCAGCATCACGCCAGAATCGGGGCTGAAGGAGATTAGGCGAACCGTGCTATGATGGGCTTGAGGACGAGCTATGGCGCAGCAGAGCATGACGCGGCTTTGTGCCGCAGAGTGTGGGTGATTTGCCATGCGCTACGTGTGTCACGCGTGCGTTCCGTACGCGGGTCGCAGGAGTCGCATGCGATCGCGGGCATTGCTGTGATGGACAACAACGATGGAACCTATTGCATTAGCTACCGCTGCCTCAAGCACACCATCCTCAAGCTGCATCTCCACGTTCTCCCGCAGCAGGGGGCGCACTCCGGCCCAGTCCCGGGGAGCCCTTTCCTGGTGCGGTTCACAGATCCGTGGATTGGCGTGAAGGCGATCGGAGGGGCCTCGATGAAGGGATTCAAGGCGGACGCAACCATAGCGGCCCTCAGCCCGAACCTCGCAGTGTACCACCACGCAGACGTGGCGGAGCATGTGTACGTGCTCAGCGAATGCTTGGACACCACCGATACCATGCAGGCTCCTATGCACACCTTCTCCTGGCAGCAGATGCGGATGGGCGGGGTGTACCCGGTTTTGAGGCAGGAGCATGGGGGTGGCGCCTGGATGACGATGGGCCCGGCGAAGGGCAAGAGCCGCGAGGACCGCGCCGCCCGGAGGCGCAGCGGCTTCGTGCTCTTCGGTGGCCGGCGGCCGGCAAAGGACAAGCCTCCCGGTGCCGGGGAGCTCCTGGGGCACGTCGCCCGCGCCGTGTACACCACTGCGAACCCCGACATGATGCTCTGGGACGACTTCGTGGAGGTGCTCGGGGAGGCTCCACCGCCGAGGGTCAGGCCGCTACTGCTTGGCCTGGGCAACAAGCTTGCGGTGGTGGGAGGTAGCGAGCGGCGATTTGAGGAGGTGAGCACACCCGCAGGCAGGGCACTGGGGGACGCCCGGGAGATCCGAGCCTCTGCGATTGCGTGATCCATTCAGCTGCCACCACCTTGTAGCTCCTCCCTCCCGTCGCTCAAGCAGCCCTCGCTGACGCACCGCTGTTCTGCCTCTTGAGGCGCTTCCTTTCTCGTCTGCCCCTCCCTCCCGTCCGAGGTTGTCTATTGGGGGGGAAATCTTTAGGATGCTCACCTCTTTCAAAACGGGGAAAATCGTTCAAGCCAAATTTCACATACTTTAGGTGATAGGTCGAAGCAGTTTGGTTGGTCGAAACAAGAGTACGGTATTGGTACTGTACAAAACCTGTAAACCAAAAATAAACCATAATTTTTCTCGAGCAGAAATCTTAACAAAACTACAACATATAAATGGAAACAACTTTAATCTTGTCCATGACTTACTATCAAATGTAGGATTCAGATTTTGATTATTTTCGATTTTCCCCCACCTGTAGGTTTGCGCATCGCCTATGAACGCACGAATGCACGAACGCGTGACGACTTGCCCTTGGCGCCTTCCTCCTATTCCTGCTACTCCTCCTTGTGCCAATCGAGAGGCTTCAATGCTTTATCACGTGCACCCGTGCCTTCTTTCGTGTTTTAAGCGTTGATCCTCCCACGCCTCATGCATGCATGCTTCCTAGGTCGGCACATGTCACCCGCATGCGTGCCTCCTACCATGTCGCATGTCACATGTCACACACATTCGTGCCTTGTACCTCGGCACACGTCACATGCATGCGTCCAAATGCAAACTGCCGTGCGCCCCACGAGCTAAAGGACTGGCCAACCCGCTGCCCGATTCTGCACATCTTCAGTGCTGGCACGGGGTCTTTGCGCTGCGGCGTGGCTGTCCGTCGGATGTATCCGCGGACGATCGCATGCCCAGCTGGGGGCGGGAGGCGGAATTGTTGAGGTAGCGGACGCGTCCGTCGAGCCCTGGAGGCCCCTGCAGTCCGAGCTGAGCCTTGGGGGAGGGGGCACGGAGGGTATAGGCGCATCAGTCGGAGGCGAAGAGTGAGCAACGGCCGTCGTCGCACCTGGAGGTGTTCGTGATGAGCGAGAAAGAGCCGGGGCACTACACATGGTGCAAGCCGAGGGTGAGCGGCGACAAACTGATGGACACGCTGGACAAGAAGGAGACCAGTGAAGACCCGGAGGCAGTGACGGACTTCTTGAAGGGGCTATTTGGAGCTGGGGGCAAGTCGACCCACGGCGAGTTCGCCATCGTCGGGTCCCACCGTGACTGCAGTCAGCTCTACCGCCTCCAGCTGCACAGTGATGGCGCCCCTGACTCTGCGCAGGAGGGAGTGACTCGGCAAGGCTCCAGCGTCGCGGTGCCCACCGGCGCTATTTGGAAGAAGCTGGAGAATAATGGCGAGTGCGAAGTCCAGCTCAATAAGGTGTTCCTCCTGACGCCCACCCCGAGCGCTTTTGTGTGGCGAGGTGGGGGCACCCGGCGTAGGGGGCGCGCATCAGTGGTAAGCGCCGCGGGCCGACAGGGCTCCTAAGTGCTCCGCCGCCTCGATCCTACCCCGCTGCGCGCACCGCACTTCCGCACAGCCAGCCGGCAAGGGGGGAGGGGGTGCTGGCAGGGCCGCGCGAGCCTCTGGCAGGAGCTTCCAAATGCTCAGTAGCGAGATGAGAGCAGCTTCGTGGGGGTGCGGCTTGTGCAGGTGGTGTGCGCCTTCATAGTGGACACGCGGTTCTTCCTGTTCGGCCTCGGGGACCCCTTCATCGGCTCCAGCAGTGACGCGGCCTTCACCACCCAGCCCCAGGTGTTGAACCGCCGAATGCTGGCGACGCTCAGCACTCCCCACGTGCCACGCTTTCCTTGCCTCCATGCTGGAGGGCTTGCCCGTTTGATTATGCTGGACGGGTACTGAAGAGTGCCGGCATGCTGTGGGCACACGCACGCTCCCGGCGCGTTGCGGGCAGGTACCCGCCCGCAGCGCAAGCAGCCGCGAAATACGGGTGGGCCGCCACGGGGCGCGCGCGGAGGCCCACTCGTATGCGGCTATGCACTCCCAGCAGCTCTACTCCTTCGACCTGAGCACGCACCAGTGGGAGCGGGTGTTCTCTCTGGACACGCCACATGGCAGCCAGTTCGCCGACACCACAGGCTGCTGCATGGGACAGTGGTTGGCCCGGTGCTTCTCTTACCGCACACCCATGAGGGCCTTGCGTGAGGGAGTCCAGGTGTGTATCCTCTGCTCCGCCCGCCACGTTAAGGGGGGAGGGGGTGGCTTTCTGTGCGTTGAATGCCGCATGCTGTACTGCGTCCCTAATCGAGGCATCACGCGCACCCCCATGCGACATCCACCGCATCCCCCACGCCGCCGCGCCCGGCGCACAGCTTCAGCTTCCCCGGCTGCAGCCCGCGCGGCCGCACACTGCATTCCGCTCTGCGGCCCTCGAGGCGGCTTCCTTCGCCGTTGCATGGCCCTCTTCCTCGATCTGGAAGACCTCGCGCCCGCCGTAGGCGTTTCAGGACACCGCTCGGGCCACCCAGAGGCCTCGCTCGTGCTCACGCACAGTACGGCGCTGAGCGGGCAGGTATGGGTGCGTGCGGCGGGGCACACCCGGCAGGTGCTGCCCATGACCACGCTGTTGCGGAAGAACATACTTGAGACGGAAGAGATCTTCAGCCAGCTTCAGGCAGCTCCCCCTCTCAAAAGCGCCCCACCCATTAGACTGCGTCAGACTCAGCTCTGCGGCACGGCGTGCCACGTGTCGCTCCTGGGTTGGATCTACAATTTGGATGGCGGGTCTCTGCTGTGACCAGAAATCCCATTCCCAGTGTGGGGGCGGGTATCCAGGATCTGGCCCGCTGAAGCCCCACCCCCCCCCCACAAGGACCCGCCAAACCTCCTCCTGCTTAAAGAATGGCAGAGGCGATAAGCTCACCCCTATGCCCTTGCATGATGTCCAGCGCGCTATAAGCGGTGAGCTGGGTTAAGTTGTGAGAGGGAGGAGGAGGCGGGCGCAGGACCGTGTGCCGTGGCTGGACAACGAACTGGCGAAGCTGCGGCTGCGGCTGGAGGTGCCAGTTCAGGATGGCGAGGTGAACAAGCTCGTGGACGTGCTTTCCGCGCACAACCTGGTGAAGCGGACTGCCAAGATGCGCGAGGCGGAGCTCGGGCAGCTGCGCCAAGCCATCAATTATCTTCTGGCTCGCTGGCAAGAGGTAGGGCGCGGGCAGCTGTGCCCAGGCAGTGCCTTCCTTCTGCCCCTCTGACTCGAGGCGGGGCGCGGAGAATACATGTACAGGTGTCAGAGCCCTCTGGGAGCCCCACGAGAGCCCTCTGACGAGAGCCCTCTGACGAGAGCCCTCTGACGAGAGCCCTGAAAAGAGGCGGTGGTTTACGGGGAGCAGGAGGTGCACAGCCTTCAGAAGGGGGAGAAGGATGGGGAGAAGGCGGGCAAGGACGAGAGCAATGTGCTGAGGCTGAGGAAGCTGAAATCGCATTGCAAGGAGCTGCTGGCGCTGGAGTCGGAGACAAAGCGGGCGAGGGAGCTGTGGGAGGTTGTGTCGGAGGTGTGCGACGAAACCCTCGAGCGGCAGCGCGACATGATTGACATCGAGACTAGGAAGCTCAAGGAGCAGATCTGCACCTTCCAGGTGTGCAAAGCGCCTCTGCAGACGGCTCCGCCTCGCAGCATCCCAGCCGTCCGATGCAAGCTCCACCGAGGACGTGGCGTTGCATCGGAAATAGGCTTGTTAGGCCCTGCCACAATTATGTTTCGTGCGTTGTCGGCGTGGTGCCCGCTCGTGCCTCGATGCGGCGCACGCGCAGAGCAGCTCTGAGGATCACGGCGAGGCCGGCGCAGAGCAGGTGCCGCCTTCACATGAGCGTCTCTGTGCCTGGCAAGCCCTCCCTCCTCGAGAGCGTGCCGTGCAGGAACTGAGAGGACCTGCGGGGCACTGGTTCTTTTTTGTGTTGGAGTGTGCTTGCGGTGCTGCGCCGCGAAGGAGCGCGGGAATGTGGGAGCGCGGGAATGTAGGCGCGCGGGAATGTGGGAGCGCGGGAATGTAGGAGCGCGCGGGAATGTGGGCGCGCGGGAATGTGGGAGCCGGGAATGTGGGCGCGTCGCGGAATGTGGGCGCGGGATGTGGGCGCGCGAATGCGCGGGAATGTGGGCGCGCGGGAATGTGGGAGCGCGGGAATGTGGGAGCGCGGGAATGTGGGAGCGCGGGAATGCATCGGCGCCGCTGAGATCCGTGAGGATGTTTGTGCGCGATGTGCTCTACCTTGCAGCATGTGGCACGTTTCGGGCTTTCCCGGCCTGCCATGCCGCCTGTAGTAACGTCTGTAGTAACGTCTGTCATAATGCCTCCCATTATGCCTGTCATGACACCTGCCATGATACCTGCCATGATGCCTGCCATGACGCCTGCCATGATGCCTGCTATGTAACCTGCCATGACACCTGCCATGACGCCTGCCATGATGCCTGCCATGACGCCTGCCATGACGCCTGCCATGATGCCTGCTATGTAACCTGCCATGACACTGCCATGATCGCCCGCCATGATGCCTGCCATGACACCTGCCATGGCGCCCGCCATGACGCCTGCCATGATGCTCATGACACCTGCCATGACACCTGCCATGACGCCTGCCATGACACCTGCCATGACGCCTGCCATGACACCTGCCATGACACCTGCCATGATCGCTGCCATGACGCTTCGCCATGACGCCTGCCATGACACCTGCCATGATGCCTGCCACGACGCCTGCCATGACGCCTGCCATGATGCCTGCCATGACCTGCCATGACGCCTGCCATGACGTCTGCTGTGACGCCTGGCATGACGTATGCCATGACGCCTGCCATGACGCTTGCCATGACGCCTGCCATGACACCTGCCATGACGTCTGCCATGGCACCTGCCATGCCTCCTGCCATGCCGCTTGCCATGACACCTGCCATGCCACCTGCCATGGCGCCTGCCATGACAGCTGCCATGACGCCTGCCATGATGCCTACCATGACACCTGCCATGCCACCTGCCATGGCGCCTGCCATGACGCCTGCCATGCCAGCTGCCATGACGCCTGCTATGACACCTGCCATGACACCTGCCATGACACCTGCCATGACAC